>BSBM01000790.1:0-125000 GCA_027924585.1 Larix kaempferi | reverse complement strand
TTACAAGATTTGAGATTCTCCCATGCCTTTTTGTTTTTATCATATGCCTACAGAAATATCCATGCATAGACAACAATGAATTTGACAAGAAGAATTCCCAAGTTCACATTTAAAAAAACTCATATGAACATTAGACAAGATGAAGTATGCAACCACCTCATTGTGTAATTAGTTCCCAAGTTAATTTTGTTCTTTTCACCTCATATTATGCTAGCAAAAAATATTACACACTCTCTAAACATTACTAAAAATATCAGTTCACTCATCCACAAAACCTCAACTCTCTCATCTCTTATTCAATACCATTGTATGGTTGGAGGATATCTGTAAGTATATGCACCTTTCCTTTCTCTATGAATCCAAATATGATAATATTCATCCATATTTACCGTCCTTACAATATCCCCTCACCTTTAATAATGATTTTTTTTCCAAAAACCAAGACTTTCCCACTTCATGCTCTATCCAACATGATAATTGTTCGTATAGTCCCTAGTTCCCCACTTTCCAACACCTCCATACCCTAGATATTGCACATTGAAAGGTCAAATTATATTCCCCCTAATCACCCTTCCCAAGACCATGATCCTTGTTAGAAACCTTTGCATCCTCCTTAAGGTTTTGCACAATACAAAGTATACATTCATTCTATTGTGATGCATTGTTGAATTCAACCATGGGTATTTTAAACTCAAATCACATTCTATCATCTCAAGGTTTAGATAAGGAAATAGTTTGTTGTTATTTCTTCAACTCCTTAAGGTGTTATATAACCTAGTATTTTATGATGGTAAAGGACATTGCCTCAAATGGAAGGATATACCATTCCACTATGAAGAAAAAGCAATCAAACTAGGTGCAAAATTTAGAATTGATAACATTAAGGGAGAAAGCCAAAAATGCAACTAATTAAGGTGAAAAATATGATGTAAACCAATAAGAATTCCTTGGGGGAATTTGCAACCTCCTCATTGTGTAATTAGTAAACTTATTCTCCTTACCTTATCTGATGTAGAAAAACTATCAAATTATTCCCAAGGAATCTCTACCCATCTCTGTTATAGGGTGTAACTACCATAATTTTTATGAATTCATGGCTAGGCAAGACACTAGTTTCTCCACTCTACACTTGACCAACCATCATCTATATTGATTGGAATTGTAAGGGATAATGATGTTTATTCGAACACAAATAAACCAACATAGTCTGTAGTTGTATGTGTTAATTTGTAAAGTGGTAAGTTATGTTCGAATGTGTCAAGTTCATTGTATAATGGCACTAATATCTTATTTGTTGTTTATTTTGCAGGGGTAGGCTTGAAAGTTGTGTTAAAGAGACTTTTGGAGATGGGAAACTCATGCAACGCAACAAAAGAATATAGAAGGAATATGCCCATTGAAAAGGTCAATGACTTAAGAGAAAAGGCCGTGTTGGTAATGGAAAGATTGAGACATGGTCCTATCATTGCCCCAGATCCTACCACTGATCCTAATACAGTTTTTGACATGAAAACCTCTTGTTCAGAACCACAGGTAAAGTGGTCACATCCAATGGACCCAACTCAAATTCCAACATCAACACAATCTCTAGCCAACAATCCATCAACGATTCATGATGAAGTTCCTCACGACACAATAATTTTGGGAGATGCTGCATGTGTAGAGATGGACATACAAGCCTTGCTTAATTTGCAATATCCCCAAGAAGACCACACTCCCATTATGGCCCAATATGTGAATGAAGCACCACAACAAACAAGCTCTGGTATTCATGTCTCATGTCCACCCTCCCTACCTCGACTGTCCAGTGCAAGAAGAAGAACTCCTAGACGTATTCATGTGGATGAAAGTGCTATGTCGGGGCTTGAAGGAAAGTTTCTAAAATGCACTATCGAATGGCAATGTAACAAAATTGTCAAAGAATATTTTGAAGCCAAAGGTGATGCAGGTAAATGTCAATTATTGCTATGTTTGTTAAAGTCACATTGTTTAGCTGTTGTTAGGAGAATTTTTGTAATAAAGATGGTTAAAATTTCAGAGGCTAGCAGTCATATTGTTAGAAATCTCCAATCTGCATTTAATGCGATTGGGAAGACGTCTCATACAAAATATCTTTGTGTGGCTCGTCGTGTTTTAGCGGAATCAGTTGTAAGAAAGTCCACAAGGAAACGTTGCCTACTATCACACACTTCTCACATACTCAAATTAAATAGAAAAACTATTAAAAAGTACTCTGTTATAACAAAAAATATTGACACTCCAGGTGGAAACGATTGTTGGGATTTTGTTGGTAGGTTGCCTCGTGCAGATAGGAAGCTAATTGATGTTGTTAAGGAGTTAGTACAAAATTTTTGGCATGATCATACTAGACCTTCATCAAACCAAAGAGATGTGCTAAAGCTGAAAAAAGGTTCTACTGAACATGAACTCTATGTTAAACACTTCCTTGACACCACACAGACTAAACTCTATGAGAGATTCAGGAATGAGCACACACAATTGAACCTGGGACAAAGGTCTGTTGAGAAATGCAAAGCATTGTACGCTCGTATATGCATTGATCGGAACACCTGTTGTTGTAGATACCACATAGAATATGAATATTATTCTGACACATATAAACATATATTTTGTGATTTGCATACTAACATTATGCAGGGCTGCAATGGATCCATACTACCACTGAATGCATAAAGAGACTTTATCCACAACATCATGTGTCGAAGGCCCGAAGGACAAAAATATTATGAAAAATCGTGTCTATATGGGACATGTTCTAGGTGCAGTGGGTTTTCTCTTTTGAACCGTTGCATCCATGAAAGCAAGGAGCATGAATTTGGTAGGATGGGCATGGATATGTAGAGCTTCAAGTACATAACCTATCAATTAGAAAGTTCTAGGGAAAGTAAAAATATTGCATTAGTGAAGTCACCGGTATAAATGAATATTGCATATTTTTCATATTACACGTTCAATTTATGACATATACATTTTTCCAAATGCCACATTATAATATTTCCCTTGTTTTCATGGTAACAGGTACCGGTATGTGACTTCTTGACGGAGTTCTACGAGAAAAAAAAGAAGTATGTTCAACATGTGCATGTAGTGCGATGACAAGATGAGCAATATAGAAAATGTAGGGATACATTTCCTATTGGAACCATAGTGTCAATTGTGGATTTTGCAAAAAATTACACCCTTCAGCCACAAAATGAAATCTAGAGTCAATACTACCATTCAGAGCAAGTCAGCATCATGGTACATATTATGTATAGGCATGGGCTAGAGAGCAGCAATGACAAGAGGATAATACTGAAGGAGACAAACTTTTACATAAGTGATGATAGAACCCATGATCTACATGATGTGCAACATTGTTTTCGAATTTTCTATGATTAGTTGAAGGAGAGAGATATACAGATGGATCAACATTGGATATGGTCGGATGGTTGTGCAGGCCAGTTCAAAAATGCCTGAGTATTCCAATGGATGAGTATTTTGCATAAGACTTATAATGTGCCGCATATCTAGAACTATTTTGAGATAGGGAACGGAAAAGGAGAGCATGATGGTGCCTATGCATGCATCAAGACCGCACTACGAAGGGAATATATGAGGTTTGACAGGGAACCTCATATCCTAGATGCAGAATCCATAGTTCAATGGCGCTCTGCAACAATGTTAGACCGAGCAAGAGATCAACAAACATCATCAGTGGCAGGACATGTGGTAAGAAATTTTTGGCGGGTGGTTGACATAGACCGATCGCATTCCTATAGTTGCGACACAGTACAAGGAACACGTGGATCTCATTCAGTTCGAAGCTCAAACAACCCCTTATTTGAAATATGGATGCGAAAGCTTGCATGCTTTTGCATCCCTTACAGCAGTGGCAAATGGGATGAATGCGAATGCATGGTCTGGGTTGATGAATGGGATCGTGTGTCACTTGCAGTAGACCAATGTGCAGTTGTTGAAACAACCCAGTTAGAGGAGGTTCAGTCAGCAATTTCGACAAACTACGACCATATCTCAGATATTGTATAACCAAGACACATATAAGCAGTTGTTTCCCCAAAAGAAAATGAATGGGGCAAGGATTATCAGTTGGCATGGTGCATCCAAGATAAGAAAACCCTCTACGCATCATTAATCGATGATGAAGGCATTGAATTTCCTATTGGATCGATGGTGGTTAAGGCGGAATATCTTACACTAGATGGGAAGTCAAGAAAGACTAGTGGGCATGTATTCATAGATTACAAACCAGGTTCAGTGGTGTATCACTTCACAAACTTGATCGTTGGCACAAACATCCATCTTCAGACAATGTCAAGCAAGAGCTCAACCAAGGTACACTACTACCTGCCTCATTCAAAACACGAGAGATTGTTGGAGACAATTAGCAATAGAGAGGATCAAGATGGATTAATTGAACAAGGCTAGTCAACTTTACATAAGAGAAAGAATTGCATCAAAGAATGTTATGTTCTACATCGAGGTATGTGTAGTTTTATGTTATTTTGTTGGTACATGTATTTTTTGTTGATACATACATACATACATGTCTTTGTCATACATACATGCATACATACATAGAGATACATAGAGATACATCCATCTGCCATGTCATCATTTCACCCTTTGTCATTAATGTTTAGAAACCTAATCTATCCCTAGAGACTTAGTCTAGCCCTAGAAACACTAATATAACCCTACAAACCTAATATAGCCCTAGAAATCCTAGAAAGCTAAACTAACCCTAGAAACACTAATTTAATACTAGAAAACTAAGCTAGAATACTATAAACCTAATCTAGTCCTAGAAACCTAAAATAGCCCTAGAAACACTAATTTAACCCAAACAAGCCCTACCACTTCTCTCGTTTGGTATGAGAGAAGTTGCTTTAGACCTACCTCACTGATGTCAATGCTTGAATTTTTGGAGGCGGACCTCCCACCCCACATGTCCTCTTCAACATTTTTTGTTCCCTTGGTTTTGTGCCTACCCAAACTTTTTTCATGCTTTGGGTACCTTGAGGTATATCCCCAACCCAAAAAACACTTATATTATGATGATTATGTTGGTTATTGGATTCACCCAACAAAATTATATTTAACAATACACATATTCATAGATTTGGCTCCCCATGCTCAATGCTCACCCAAATCTAGCTAGATTTTGGGTTTTTTCCCTTATCTAAGCATCATGTCATCAACCTAGGGTTTCCACTAATATATTCTAACTAGATACTAGAATCTCCTTGACCAAATTTGATGGAAAAATGCATAGAGATCTTCTAGACTCCTAGATATGTATCTTAGCAATTTATGTTAAAACATGCTCATTTATGGTTGGATATTCATGCTTGATTCCTATAAATAACCACTTAGAGGGACTTGTCATCATCATCACCATTGCCATTACCATCATCATCAATGTATTCATCATCATCACCATCTTCATCATCATTGTCACGTCCCCTCCCATTCTACCAGCTAGATGGAGAGGATCGTGAGGTTAAACTGGGCATCCAGCCCCATACATTATAAAGAAGCATTCAAACAATCATTCATATTTTTAAATAGAGATATGAAGATGCATAATTATCAGAAATCACAGCGGAATTTATTTATGAATTACACAATCTTCACACATTCATAATATTCATCAAATGGTAATTGCCAATTTAACGCACAAGAGAATACTTATCTTATACAGAAGTAGTCCCACGCAACTGGCTATGCAACTGCAACGTTCCACCCAACCGTAGGTCAGTGTGCTCCTCAATATCTCAGCACCACTGCCACCCCCGAGCTGGGTATGATCTCTACAAGGAACCAGGGAACAGCAGACTCACACATAGCCAAGCATACACCAAAATGAGCCAAGCCAATCCACAATTGGGTTTATCAGGCTGCTAGGAGATGGAAAGGAAGAGTTGCTAAGCTAGTGAGCTCCAGCACAGAGCCAGGGATAACCTTGCAAGATCTATCTAGCTTGGCACCCACAATACCTACACACCCAGCACAAGGAAGTATTATTTTCTCTGCTATACATTCCCTCAAGCCATACCTTCCCTATCTAGTGCTCTCAGGGTATGCATAGAAGAGTAACCAAAGCCCTCTTGATCTTCTTGAGAGGTTGTCTCCCCCACTAGGTTTATCAAGCTACTTCTGTCCACTACCACTCCAAAACTTCAATTCACAGGTTCAAACCAAAAACGAGGATGCACACCACAGCAGAACACAATCATGGGGTAGGATAAAACGTTTTTACAGGTAGATGCATGAGATGGGGTTTCAGCTAGCTTAGTAAAACATGGGAACCCACAAAAACGAAAATGGGAAGTTGGGGAACAACCCACGAAGCCAAATCCGTTTTTAGTAAAACGTCCAGGGTCAATTCGGGGCAAAAACGACCTCCCTCCTAGTCCCCAATTCGTGGCCTTCCTCTCCCAACTGTTATACCAGGCAAAAACGACTCCCAGGCATGGAAAAATGCAGGATTTAGATGAAAAACGTATATGGAAAGACCCAGCTAACTCCAACTACGTGAATGAATGAAGACTGCCCCTTCCCCATGGATTTGGGCACCATTTCGTGGGTGTTTTCTTGCCCCACAAGCAAAAACACGAATTTCCAGGTTGATGGCTTTCCCATGCACGAAAATGGCTTGCCCATACTTCTTCATTTCCAAGGCATTAACTGCCTTAACCAATTTCTTGGGAGAATTAAATGATTGGGTGCATGAGACAAAATGGGTAGTTGGTGGTTTATGGGTTTTCCCCATTGACACATGGATTAATACCATTGGATCAAGGGTTTGAATAATTTCCCTCCCTATTCCTTGTAGAACCATGCCCCATCTCTTTTGTTGCATTGCATAGCCGGTTGTGGGTTTTTCATTAAAAATTCGTAATTACATGATGTCTTATATACATTGTGCCCATCTCGCACAAGAACCATAGGCATCTATTTTAATTGTCGATACATGAAACGCTAAATCAATGGTGGGGCCTTGGCCTTGAGCTCCTCACCATGATTAAATTACAATATTTACATCATTTACAAAGGGGGTCAAAATGGGGACGTGACATACCCCTCCCCTTACATTAGCATTGTCCTCAGTGCTCATCAAAATTGAACAAAAATGGATATGCCATCCTCATGGCATCCTCCAGCTCCCATGTAGCCTCATCGGGACCGTAGTGCTTCCATTGCACCTTTACCTGTCCGATGGCTCGGTTCCGGAGCAATGTTACTTTCTTGTCTAAGATGCGCAATGGATCGGTTTGGAATTCTCCCTCGGGTTCCACCTGGATCACATCCCAATTAATCACATGGTTAGGATCATGTACATATTTCTTAAGCAAAGAGACATGAAAAACATTATGAGCTTTAGTGTTAGCAGGCAAGGCAAGTCTATATGCAACTGGCCCTATTCTTTCAAGCACTTCAAATGGCCCACAATATCTAGGTGATAGCTTGGCACAGCTCCCAAGCTTCAAGGAACTCTTCCTTGATCTTACTCTAAGATACACATGATCCCCAACATTGAATTCCCTATGCATTCTGTGTTTATCTACATAGCTTTTGTGTCTATCCTGGGCTGCTTTTAAATTTCGCCGGATCTTTGCAACCTCTTGTTCCATTTCCTTAAGCAATTCTGGCCCAACTACAATTCTGTTCACTGGATTGTCCCAAGTCACTGGTGTCCTACACCTTCTTCCGTACAAAGCCTCATATGGACTCATTCCCAATGATTCTTGCTGCCCATTATTATATGAAAAATCTACCAGGTGTAGATAATCCTCCCACTTGGATGGCTTGTCCATTACATACATGCGGAGCATGTCTTCAAGCACCTGATTTACTCTTTCTGTTTGCCCGTCTGTTTGAGGATGGTACGCGGTCCTAAAGTTCAACTGTGTACCCAAATCTGCAAAGAGAGCTTTCCAAAAATTGGAAGTGAACTTGGTATCCCTGTCAGAAATTATTGCCTTAGGCAACCCATGTAATCTGAAAATTTCCTTCATGAAAATATCTGTAATGGCATCGGCTTTATGTGTGGACTTAACCGGTATAAAATGTGCTGCCTTTGTTAACTTGTCCACCACAACCATGATGGAATCATGTTGTCTCTTAGTCATTGGAAATCCTGTAATAAAATCCATGGATATTACTTCCCATTTCCATTCTGGAATTGGCACTGGAAGCAATAAACCTGCTGGATGTTGGTGTTCACTCTTCACCTGTTGGCATTCCATGCACTTAGAAATGTATTCAGCAACATCCTTCTTCATGCATGGCCAGAAATAATATTTTCTTGCTGTAGCAATTGTTTTCTGATATCCTGGGTGACCAGAGTATGGAGCTTTATGGATCTCATCCATAACCATTCTCCTTAAATCTTCCGCATTTGGAATATAGACTCTATTCTTATAAGTAAGAAGTCCGCCTTCTTCCAAATGATAGCCCTCATACTTCTTTTCAATGTTTTGCTGCTGCAATTTGCCCTTTATCTGCTCATACACTTCATCCTCAACCATATGGTTAACAATCTGCTGCCTCAAATCTGGTTGGCAAGTACTAAGCGCTGCCACATGCATTTGACGTACCTTCCTGCTGAGTGCATCAGCCACCTTGTTTTCTTTCCCTTTTATGTGTTTGATTTCAAAATCAAATTCACACAAAAATTCCAACCATCTAGCTTGCCTAGCATTTAAAGTTGGCTGATCAAACAAGTATTTCAGACCACAATGGTCTGTCCTTAACTCAAATTTTCTTCCCATTAAGTAATGCCTCCACATCTTTAAAGCATGTACTATGGCTGCAAGTTCTATATCATGAGTAGCATAGTTCTTCTCATGCTCCTTCAACTTTCTTGACTCATAGCATATCACGTGGTTGTCTTGCATAAGAACTCCTCCAAGTCCTTGATTGCATGCATC
This sequence comes from Larix kaempferi, assembly GCA_027924585.1. NCBI lineage: Eukaryota > Viridiplantae > Streptophyta > Pinopsida > Pinales > Pinaceae > Larix > Larix kaempferi. The sequence goes on along the minus strand of BSBM01000790.1, from coordinate 116,043 downwards.
GGTACACACCACAAAGTCTTTTTCCGGGTCTGCAATCTTCAGAATAGGTGCACTTGTAAGAAGATTCTTCAATCGCTGAAAACTTTCCTCGCATCTTGGTGACCATTCAAACTTTATCCCCTTCTTTTGCAAAGAAGTGATCGGGTTTGCAACCTTGGAGAATCCTTCGATAAACCTCCTGTAGTAACCAGCAAGACCCATAAAAGATCTCACATCAGTCACATTCCTTGGAGTTGGCCAATTCATAATGGCTTCAATATTCTCAGGGTCTACAGATATACCTTCGTCGGAGATGATGTGACCCAAATAATGAATTCTATCTTTATAAAAGTCACATTTGCTCAATTTTGCATACAGCTTATGCTCCCTTAGTAATTGCATTGTCATTCTCAAATGTTCTTCATGTTCTTCTTCATTCTTAGAATAGATGAGAATGTCGTCTAGGAATACAAGAACAAACTTGTCCAAATACTTGCTAAAAACATTATTCATGAGACACATGAATGTAGCTGGTGCATTTGTGAGACCGAATGGTACCACTACAAACTCATAGTGTCCATACCTCGTTCTAAAGGCTGTCTTATGAATATCTTCTTCTTTGATTCTTACCTGATGGTAACCAGACCTCAAGTCAATCTTTGAAAATACCTTTGCTCCTCTCATTTGATAAAAAAGGTCATCAATTCGGGGCAATGGGTATTTGTTCTTCACAGTGACTTTTTTCAACTGCCTGTAGTCGATACATAACCTGAGTGTTCCATCTTTCTTTTTCACAAATAGAATGGGCGCTCCCCACGGGGATACACTTGGCCTAATATATTTCTTTTCTAGCGACTCTTGTAATTGCATCTTCAATTCTAGTAATTCTGGTGTACTCATCCTGTAGGGTGTCTTAGACACTGGTGCTTCTCCTGGAACAAGTTCAATTGTAAAGTCAATGTTTCTCTTTGGAGGGAGTCCTGGAATCTCATCAGGAAAAACATCCCTGAATTCTTGCAATACATGATAGTCCTCCAATCTAAGAGTTTCACTCTCTGCTGCCTCTAAAACGTGAGCTGCATACAGTTGACATCCCTTCCTACAGAAATTCTTTATTTGCATGGCTGAAACCTGTCTAACAGAAGTCACCTTTGGAATGCCTTTTACAACCCTCGGGTTTCCTTCTTCGTCCATGCATTCAAATGTCTTATTGTAGCAGTCAAGTTTAACCCTGTGTGCTTCTAACCAATCCATTCCAATGAGAATATCATAGGAACCAAGTGGGAAAATATTCAGATCTGCATAAGTGAATAGCCCATCCATCTCTAATGGACATTTCTCTACTATTTCACTAACTTTTCTCTTGGTTCCAATGGCTAATTGAACTAACCATGATTTACTATGCTTTAATTTCTTGAAAGCACAAACCTCAACAATTCTAGGAGTGACATAACTGTGAGTAGATCGAGGATCAATCAAAATAGAAACAGATTGCTTAGCAATATTACCTTCAACTTCAACCACGGTTTATTGATGATCTGCCTGGCGGTCTTCTACTGCTGCATAGATTCTAGGGATTGCTCTCGCCACTTGACCCACAGTTCCAGCTCCTTGGATGTTGTGAACTTGATTCGCATTCCCATTCCGATGTGGACAGTTCCTAAGCATGTGGTCTCCTCCACAACCCCAACATTGAAGTGGTTCTCTTGGCTCCTTTGGATCTCTTGGCTTGTCTCCCATCATCCTAGTTGGCTTAGTCACAACCTGTGATGGTTGCCTTTGCTGATTCCAGAATTGAGGAGGCTTGAACCCCTTCTTCCTTTGATCAAACTTCTCATTTTTCTTATCCTTCCATGCCCTATGGAATTCTGGTTTGCTTCTGTTTTGATCAAAGCAATACTTGGCCTTTCTTATGGCCTCCTTTAGAGTTCGAGGTTCATCAAACTCAATTCTATCTTTATACGACTAGGGCAGTCCACTTAGGAAACGCTGAATTTTCACCTTATCATCTCGAATATACCTGACATACCTCAGCAGCTCCAAGAACCTGTTTGCATATTCTTCCATGGTCGATTGTCTCAATCTCAACTCATGGAACTCTTTGATCTTATCATCATAGTACCTGTCAGAGAGGTACTTTTGCTTGAAGTATTTCTTGAACTGCTTCCAAACGATCTTCCTTTCGTTGATCTTCCTCACTTGCCTGGTGTGTTCCCACCATATAGATGCTCTTCCATTCAAGTTGAAGATGGCTACCCTTGCCTTCATATTTCCCGAGTAGTCTTGGACTTGGAAATATTTTCTCATCCCAAGAAGCCAAGCTTCAGCTTCTTGACCAGATTTTACCTCTCCGTCAAATGTAGGAGGTTTTGCCTTCTTAAATTCCCCATGTGAATTGTTCTTGTAGTGCTTCTTCCTCTTGCTCCTGTGAGATGAAGAACTTGAACCCTCATTGGATTCTTCAGAGTCAGATGATTCATTAGAAGATATTTCTGGAGTATATGTGTTGTCTGTGGAAACTCTTCTTGGGCTACTGGCCCTCTTACGGGAATTCCTTCTAGAGCTACTCCCACCCCTTTCTGGATTTGATATCTGATGCCCAAATTTTATTTGCCTTTGGATGTCTGTCAGACTCTGTAGCATAGCTGCATTCAACTGATTTTGTTCTTCCTGAGCTTTAATCATCCTTTCATTATCTTCCCTATAGCTTTGCAACTCCACCCTTAGGCTTCTCATGGTGGTTGCAACATCTGGAGGGGTCTCTTGATTTCTTCTCCCATTAGATTCTGTCTCAGCATTCTCAACCTGTATGTTTTCCCCCATGGCATCTGTCTTAGGTTCATAGGGATCCTGTGCATCATTCATGATGTTCATTTTCCTGGCCCAACCAAGATTCAAAACTTTCCAACTGTATTATCTAGAGTGCTACCCTGCTGTAACTGTGACTCTCTGAAATGTGTTTATCAGCACAATTGTTAGCTGCATTTTATTCTCAAAATTCATAACTTACTTCATGCACGTGGAAAAATGCCATACTAACAATTCGTCAATCACAACAACGACATGTGAGGGAAAAAAAAAAAAGGGGGTCAAGGGGGCTTGCCCCCTTGTGGCCCTGAATCCTGCCGCGATGGCGGTTCACGGATTGCTCCCGCAACTGCGGGGCGGTTCATGGTATGCTCCCACAACTGCGGGGCGGTTGACTGAAGCCCTCCACAATTGCGGGGTGGTTCGGTAACGGCTTCCGCGCGATGCGGTTCGGCGACGGCTTCCGCAATTGCGGAGCAGTTCGCCGAACGCTTCCGCAATTGCGGAGCAGTTCGCCGAACGCTTCCACAATTGCGGAGCAGTTCGCCGAACGCTTCCACAATGGCGGGGCGAATCGCCGAATGCTCGTGCAATTGCGGATCCATTCGGCGAAGGCTTCCGCAGCTTCGGAGCCGTTCGCGGAATGCTTCCACCGTTGCGCGGAATGCTTCCGGGGGATTCGGGCAATTTTTGCGAAATACTTTTGCGGAAAGACTTGCGGAATGCTTCCGCAATTTCGAAACGATTCACCGAATTCTTCCGCAATTGCGGAACGATTCGACGAAGTCTTCCGCAGCTGCAGAACGATTCGTCGAAGTCTTCCGCAACTTCGGAACGACTCGCCGAACTCTTCCGCGTTGCGGAACGATTCGCGGAATCCTTCCGAAATTTCGGAAGAGAATTCCTTCCGCAATTTCGGAAGAGATTTCCTTCCAAAAATTCCTTTTCACGCCGACACTTTAGAAAAATTTTCTCCGCTGTTTCGGAGCGGTTCACGGAATCCTTCTGAAATTTCGGAAGAGAATTCCTTCCGCAATTTCGGAAGAGAATTCCTTCCGAAAAACTTCCCTTCGCAAATTTTCGGAAAAATTCTCGGAACGCTTCCGAAATTTCGGAACGATTCGCCGAATGCTTCCACAGTTGCGGAAGGCATTCGGGAATTCCTTCCGAAACAGTCTTAAACCAAATTTTTTCAAAAACGGACTTAGAAAAATTCAAAATCTTCCCTTGTAATTGCTATCAGTTTTGGCCCATAGAGGCCCAATGCTGCAACGCATCTCTGATACCATTCTGTCACGTCCCCTCCCATTCTACCAGCTAGATGGAGAGGATCGTGAGGTTAAACTGGGCATCCAGCCCCATACATTATAAAGAAGCATTCAAACAATCATTCATATTTTTAAATAGAGATATGAAGATGCATAATTATCAGAAATCACAGCGGAATTTATTTATCAATTACACAATATTCACACATTCATAATATTCATCAAATGGTAATTGCCAATTTAACGCACAAGAGAATACTTATCTTATACAGAAGTAGTCCCACGCAACTGGCTATGCAACTGCAACGTTCCACCCAACCGTAGGCCAGTGTGCTCCTACATCTCTCAGCACCACTGCCACCCCCGAGCTGGGCATGATCTCTACAAGGAACCAGGGAACAGCAGACTCACACATAGCCAATCATACACCAAAATGAGCCAAGCCAATCCACAATTGGGTTTATCGGGCTGCTAGGAGATGGAAAGGAAGAGTTGCTAAGCTAGTGAGCTCCAGCACAGAGCCAGGGATAACCTTGCAAGATCTATCTAGCTTGGCACCCACAATACCTACACACCCAGCACAAGGAAGTATTCTTTTCTCTGCTATACAGTCCCTCAAGCCATACCTTCCCTATCTAGTGCTCTCAGGGTATGCATAGAAAAGTAACCAAAGCCCTCTTGATCTTCTTGAGAGGTTGTCTCCCCCACTAGGTTTATCAAGCTACTTTTGTCCACTACCACTCCAAAACTTCAATTCACAGGTTCAAACCAAAAACGAGGATGCACACCACAGCAGAACACAATCATGGGGCAGGATAAAACGTTTTTACAGGTAGATGCATGAGATGGGGTTTCAGCTAGCTCAGTAAAACATGGGAACCCACAAAAACGAAAATGGGAAGTTGGGGAACAACCCACGAAGCCAAATCCGTTTTTAGTAAAACGTCCAGGGTCAATTCGGGGCAAAAACGACCTCCCTCCTAGTCCCCAATTCGTGGCCTTCCTCTCCCAACTGTTATACCAGGCAAAAACGACTCCCAGGCATGGAAAAATGCAGGATTTAGATGAAAAACGTATATGGAAAGACCCAGCTAACTCCAACTACGTGAATGAATGAAGACTGCCCCTTCCCCATGGATTTGGGCACCATTTCGTGGGTGTTTTCTTGCCCCACAAGCAAAAACACGAATTTCCAGGTTGATGGCTTGCCCATGCACGAAAATGGCTTTCCCATACTTCTTCATTTCCAAGGCATTAACTGCCTTAACCAATTTCTTGGGAGAATTAAATGATTGTGTGCATGAGACAAAATGGGTAGTTGGTGGTTTATGGGTTTTCCCCATTGACACATGGATTAATACCACTGGCTCAAGGGTTTGAATAATTTCCCTCCCTATTCCTTGTAGAACCATGCCCCATCTCTTTTGTTGCATTGCATAGCCGGTTGTGGGTTTTTCATTAAAAATTCGTAATTACATGATGTCTTATATACATTGTGCCCATCTCGCACAAGAACCATAGGCATCTATTTTAATTGCCGATACATGAAACGCTAAATCAATGGTGGGGCCTTGGCCTTGAGCTCCTCACCATGATTAAATTACAATATTTACATCATTTACAAAGGGGGTCAAAATGGGGACGTGACAATCATGACCATCTTCATCATCATTGTCATCTCTAGGTTCCTCATCAACATCAACATCAACATCATCATCATCATCATCATCATCATCATCTTCATCACCATCACCATCACCATCACCATCACCATCTTCTTCGTCATCATCATCATCATCTTCATCACCATCACCATCATCATCAACGTCTTCATCATCATCACCATATTCATCATCATTGGCATCTCTAGGCTCCTCATCAACATATCCATCATCATCTTCTTCTTCATCATCATCATCTTCATCACCATCACCATCACCATCATCATCAACATCCCCATCACCATCTCCATCATCATCATCTTCTTCCTCATCAACATCAACATCATCATCATCATCACCATCACCATCACCATCACCATCATCATCAACGTCTTCATCATCATCACCATCATCATCATCATGAACATCTTCATCATCATTGTCATCTCTAGGTTCCTCATCAACATATCCATCATCACATCTTCTTCGTCATCACCATCATCATCACCATCACCATCATCATCAACATCTTCATCATCATCATTAACTCTAACTCTAACCATGATTCAATTTCCTTCTATAACTCTAGCCCTAACCCTCACCCAAAACTAGCACTAAACATCTTCTTCACCATCACCATCACCATCACCATCACCATCATCATCAATGTCTTCATCATCATCGCCATCATCATCATCATGAACATCTTCATCATCATTATCATCTCTAGGTTCCTCATCAACATCTCCATCATCACATCTTTTTATTCATTACCATCATCATCACCATCATCATCAATGTCTTCATCATCATCACCATCTTCATCGTCATCATTAACTCGAACTCTAACCCCAATTCAATTTCCTTCTATAACTCTAACCCTAACCCTCACCCAAACCCTAGCACTAAACCATCTTCATCATCATCATCATCATCATCTTCATCACCATCACCATCATCATCAACATCTTCATCATAATCACCATCATCATCATCATCAACATCTTCATCATCATTGTCATCTCTAGGTTCCTCATCAACATCTCCATCATCAACATCTTCTTCATCATCATCATCTTCATCACCATTACCATCACCATCACCAATATCATCAACATCTTCATCATCATCACCATCATCATCAGCATGAACATCTTCATCATCATTATCATCTCTAGGTTCCTCATCAACATCTCCATCATCACATCTTCTTCGTCATCATCACCATCATCTTCATCACCATCACCGTCATCATCAACATCTTCATCATCATCACCATCATCATCATCATTTTCATCTCTAGGCTCCTCATCAACATCTCCATCATCATCATCTTCTTCATCATCATCATCATCATCTTCATCACCATCACCATCATCATCAACGTCTTCATCATCATCACCATAATAGAAAAACCCTAGTTTCTAAAATGGACGTACAAGGTGACACCTGGGCCATGACACCAGAGGAGAGGGGCACGCGTAGCACTATCCCGACGTCCTGAATCCATCAGAGTCGACGGTTTGTCGATCCGAGCCACGGTCATCATTCTATGGCTCATTCTATCTTGCATCCAAAAGGCCTTCAAGGACACCTGCTGGATACCTGTTGGGGGCATAAAATTCCAACCATGCAACAAAATCGGGTTCAAGGGAGTTCTGTAAGTGTGTTTAGGGAGGTTCCAGCTGTGAACGCTAGCCATACGTGCCTAGTCGACGATTTTGCAAATTTCACCCCAATGTGCAAAAATATCACACTCTTGTACTGAGCAAAACCCTAGTTTCCAAAATGGACGTACAAGATGACACCTAGGCCATGGGACTGGAGGAGATGGGCACCCATAGCACTATCCCGATGTCCTAAATCCAACGGAGTCGACGGTTTGTCGATCTGAGCCACGGTCATCATCCTATGGCTCGTTCTATCTCGCATACAAAAGGCCTTCAGGGACACCTGCTGGATACCTACCGGGGGCATAGAATTCCAACCATGGAACAAAACTGGGTTACGGGGAGTCCTGCAAGTGTGTCTAGGGAGGTTCCAACTGGGAAAGCTATCCATACATGCCCGGTCGATGATTTTACAAATTTGACCCCAATGTGCAAAAATTGCACATTCCCCTACTGAGCAAACCCCTAGTTTCGAAAATGGATGTACAAGATGACACCTGGGCCACGGAACCGGAGGAGAGGGGCACCCCTAGCACTATCCCGATGTCTTGAATCCAACGGAGCCGACGGTTTTTCAATCGGAGCCACGGTCGTCATTCTATGGCTCGTTCCGTCTTGCATACAAAAGGCCTTCACGGACACCTATTGGATACCTATCGGGGGCATAGAATTACAAACGTGCAACAAAACCGAGTTCTGTGGTGTCCTACAAGTGTGTCTAGGAAGGTTCCAGTTGGGAACACTATCCATACCTACTCGGTCGATGATTTTGCAAATTTGACCCCAATGTGCAAAAATTGCACACTCCCATAGTGAGAAAAACCCTAGTTTCCAAAATGGATGTACAAGATGACACCTAGGCCACGGGACTAAAGGATAGGGGCACCCCTAGCACTATACCGATGGCATGAATCCAATGGAGTCGACGATTTGTCAATCCGATCCAAGGTCGTCATTCTATGGCACGTTCCATCTCGCATACAAAAGGCCTTCAGGAACACTTGCTGGATACCTTATGGGGGCATAGAATTCCAACCGTGCAACAAAACCAGGCTCTGGGGAGTCCTGCAAGTGTGTCTAGGAAGGTTCCAGCTAGGAACGCTAGCCATACATGCTCGGTTGACGATTTTGCAAATTTGACCCCAATGTGCAAAATTTGCACACTCTCGTACTGAGCAAAACCCTAGTTTCCAAAATCGACGTACAAGATGACACCTGGGCCACGAGACTGGAGGAGAGGGGCACCCCTAGCACTATCCTGATGTCTTGAATCCAACAGAGTTCATGGTTTGTCTATCCAAGCCACGGTCGTCATTCTATGGCTCGTTCCGTCTCGCATCCAAAAGGCCTTCAGGGACACTTGTTAGATACCTGTCGGGGACATAAAATTCCAACCGTGCAACAAAAATGGGTTCTGGGGAGTCCTGCAAGTGTGTCTAGGGAGGTTCCAGCTGGGAATTCTAGCCATATGTTCCCAGTCGACGATTTTGCAAATTTGACCCCAATGTGCAAAAATTGCACACTCCCATACTGAGCAAAACCCTAGTTTCCAAAATGGACGTACAAGTTGACACCTCGACCATGGGACCGAAGGAGAGGGGCACCCCAAGCACTATCCCGACGTCTTGAATCCAACGGAGTCGACCATTTGTCGATCGGAGACAGGGTCTTCATTCTATGGCTCATTCCGTCTCACATACAAAAGGCCTTCAGGGACACCTGTTGCATACCTTCTGGGGGCATAGAATTCCAACCATGCAAGAAAACCGAGTTTCGGGGAGTCCTGCAAGTGTGTCTAGGAAGGTTCTAGCTAGGAATGCTATCCATATGTTCCCGGTCGACGATTTTGCAAATTTGACCCCAATGTGCAAAAATTGCACACTCCCATACTGAGCAAAACCCTAGTTTCCAAAATGGACGTACAAGGTGACACTTGGGCCACGGAACCAGACGAGAGGGACACCCCTAGTACTATCCCGACGTTTTGAATCCAACGGAGTCGACGGTTTGTTGATCCGAGCCACGGTTGTCATTCGATGGCTCGTTTCATCTCGCATCCAAAAGGCCTTCAGGGACACCTGCTGGATACCTGTCGGGGGCATAAAATTCCAACAGTGCAACAAAACCAGGCTCCGGGGATTCCTGCAAGTGTGTCTAGGGAGGTTCCAGTTGGGAATGCTAGCCATATGTTCCCAGTCGATGATTTTGCAAATTTGACTCCAATGTGCAAAACTTGCACACTCTTGTACTGAGCAAAACCCTAGTTTCCAAAATGGGCGTACAAGATGACACCTATGCCACGGGACCGAAGGAGAGGGACACCCCTAGCACTATCCCGATGTCCTGAATCCAATGGAGTTGACGGTTTGTTGATCTGAGCCACGATCGTCATTCTATGGCTCGTTCCATCTCGCATACAAAAGGCCTTCAAAGATACCTATTGGATACCTACCGGGGGCATAGAATTCCAACCCTGCAGCAAAACCGGGTTCCGAGGAGTCCTCCAAGTGTGTCTGGGAAGTTTCTAGCTGGGAATGCTAGCCATACCTTCCCGGTCAATGATTTCGCAAATTTGTCCCCAATGTGCAAAAATTGCACACTCCCATACTGAGCAAAACCCTAGTTTCCAAAATGGACGTACAAGATGATAGCTGGGCCACAGGACCAGAGGAGAGGGGCACCCCTAACACTATCTCAGCATCCTGAATCCAACGGAGTCGACGGTTTGTCGATCCGAGCCATGAGTCATTCTATGACTCGTTCTGTCTCGTATACAAAAGGCCTTCAGGGACACCTGCTAGTCCACAATGGCCATGTCCACCTGTCCACGATGGCCACGCACGCCCGGGGGCCTCCGGATGAGAAATGTCCCCCTTGAGTGAATTTGGAATGGCCCTCACTAAGCAAAACCTGAACTCTCGAGATGTCCCATTGGCACCACTTCCAGGTCTTTGAGGCACACTGTGGGGGGTCTCCTAGCTGAAACCCAGCATCCCGTATCCACCAGAATCGACGGATTCACGAATGGAGCCACGGTTTGGCTACTATGGGCATTCTAGTAGGGACCCCAGGGCCATTCAGGGACACTTTGGGGATTTGCTCTGAGGCCACGGGATCCAAACCGGTGAGCGGAATTGGATTCCATTGTCTCCCACAGGTCCACGTGACCATTGTGGACCTGTCCATGCTGGCCATGCATGCCTGGGGGCCTCCGGACAAGAAATGGTCCCCTTGAGCGAATTTGGTATGGCCCTCACTGAGTGAAACCCTAGCTCCAGAGATGGCCCATTGGCACCGCTTCCGGGTCTTCGAGGCACGTTGTGGGCGTCCCCTAGCTGAAACCCGGTGTCCTGGATCCACCAGAATTGACGGATTAGTGAACGGAGCCACGGTTTGGATGCTATGGGCATTCTAGTCGGGAACCTCGGAGCCATTCATGGACACTTTGGGTATTTGCTCCAAGGCCACGGAACCCAAACCGACTAGCAGACTTGGATTCCGTCTGCTCCCACAGGCCCACATGGCCATTATGGACCTGTCCACGGTGGCCACGCATGCCCAGGGGCCTTCGGACAAGAAATGGTCCCCTTGAATGAATTTGGAATGGCCCTCGTTGAGCAAAACCCTAGCTCCAGAGATGGCCCATTGGCACTACTTCCGGGTCTTAGAGGCACACTGTGGGGGGTCCCCTAGCTGAAACCCGGTGTCTCGGATCCACTGTAATCAATGGATTCGCAAACGGAGCCACGGTTTGGCTGCTATGGTTATTCTGGTCGAGCACCCCGGGGCCATTTAGGGACACTTTGGGGATTTGCTTCGGGGCCACGAAACCCAAACCAGCGAGCGGAATTGGATTCCGTTGGCTCCCATAGGTCCATGTGGCCATTGTGGACCTATCCACGGTGGCCACGCATGCCCGGGGGCCTCCAGACGAGAAATGCCCCCCTTGAGAAAATTTGGAATGGAGCAAAACCCTAGCTCCGGAGATGGCTCATTAGCACCGCTTCCGGGTCTTTGAGGCACACTGTGGGGGGTCCCTTAGCTGAAACCCAGCATCCAAGACCCACCGGAATCATCGGATTTGCGAACGGAGCCACAGTTTAGCTGCTACGAGCATTCTAGTCAGGCACCTCGAGGCCATTCAGGGACACTTTAGGGATTTGCTCTGGGGCCACGGAACCCAAAGCGGTGAGCGGGCTTGGATTCCGTCATCTCCCACAGGTCCACGTGGCCATTGTGGACTTGTCCACGGTGGCCACGCACTCCCGGGGGACTCTGGATGACGACGACGACGAAGATGATGATGATGGAGATGTTGAAGAGTAGCCTAGAGATGATAATGATGATGAAGATGGTGATGATGATGAAGATGTTGATGATGATGATGATGGTGATGAAGACGATGATGATGACGACGGAGAAGATGATGATGATGGAGATGTCGATGAGGATCCTAGAGATGACAATGATGATGAAGATGGTTATGATGATGAAGACGTTGATGATGATGGTGATGTTGATGGTGATGAAGATGATGATGATATCGACGAAGAAGATGATGATGATGGAGATGTTGATGAGGAGCCTAGAGACGACAATGATGATGAAGATGGTGATGATGATGAAGATGGTGATGATGATGAAGACGTTGATGATGATGGTGATGGTGATGGTGATGATGATGGTGGTGACGAAGAAGATGTGATGATGGAGATGTTGAAGAGGAACCTAGAGATGACAATGATGATGAAGATGTTCATGATGATGATGATGGTGATCGTGATGGAGATGTTGATGGTGATGGTGATGGTGATAGTGATGGTGATCAAGATGGTTTAGTGCTAGGGTTTTTGTGAGGGTTAGGGTTAGAGTTATAGAAGGAAATTGAATTAGGGTTAGAGTTGGAGTTAACAATGATGATGAATATGGTGATGATGATAAAGACGTTGATGATGATGGTGATGGTGATGGTGATGATGATGGTGATGACAAAGAAGATGTGATGATGGAGATGTTGATGAGGAACCTAGAGATGACAATGATGATGAAGATGTTCATGATGTTGATGATGGTGATGATGATGAAGACATTGATGATGATGGTGATGGTGATGGTGATGGTGATGGTGATGATGATGATGAAGAAGATGGTTTAGTGCTAGGGTTTGGGTGAGGGTTAGGGCTAGAGTTATAGAAGGAAATTGAATTTAGGGTTAGAGTTAGAGTTAATGATGATGATGAAGATGGTGATGATGATGAAGACGTTGATGTTGATGATGATGGTGATGGTGATGGTGATGATGATGGTGATGACAGAGAAGATGTGATGATGTAGATGTTGATGAGGAAACTAGAGATGACAATGATGATGAAGATGTTCATGATGATGATGATGGTGATGATGATGAAGACGTTGACGGTGATGGTGATGGTGAAGAAGATTGTTTAGTGCTAGGGTTTGGGTGAGGGTTAGGGTTAGAGTTATAGAAGGAAATTGAATTAGGGTTAGAGTTAGAGTTAACAATGATGATGAAGATGGTGATGATGATGAAGACGTTGATGATGATGGTGAATGTGATGAAGATGATGATGATGATGACGAAGAAGATGTGATGATGGAGATGTTGATGAGGAACCTAGAGATGACAATGATGATGAAGATGTTCATGATGATGATGATGGTGATGATGATGAAGACGTTGATGATGATGATGATGGTGATGGTGATGGTGATGGTGATGATGAAGAAGATGGTTTAGTGCTAGGTTTTGGGTGAGGTTTAGGGTTAGAGTTATAGAAAGAAATTGAATTGGGGTTAGAGTTAGAGTTAATGATGATGATGAAGATGGTGATGATGATGAAGACGTTGATGATGATGGTGATGGTGATGAAGAGGATGATGATAATGATGAAGAAGATATGATTATGGAGATGTTGATGAGGAACAAAGAAGATTGGATGATGGAGATGTTGATAAGTCCATTGGGACAGTTTGTTTTCAGTTCTGAGCAGTTTCAGTTGAGATTTTTCTCAGTTTATCACTTCAGTGAAGATTTGCCATTAAAAATGGCCTATCAAAGCGGTATCATGAGTTGATTGGTTCACCTACAATGCTACAGAGGGGATATTGAGTGTAGACACTTTTTTTTGCTACATTTCTATATTCCCAAACATGTTGGTGCAGTCCAATTTGGCCCCGGGTGATTAGGCAGTGAGTTACAAGCATTTTTATACTTTTCAGGTGATTTACAAAGGCATAAAAAATGATAAAATTGGCTACAAAGGAAATTGATTTGGGATACTGAGGCAAGGAAATGGAATAGGAATGGTTTTGATGATTTGTGTGATGTCTCCCACACCCTTCAGAGCAGTTGCAGCAGTCAGTGGGGCCCACACATCTTTCTGCGGCACATTTTTTGGTTTCATGGAGCCTTTGGAGGCTCACGACTTTCCTTGCCGGGCATGATTTCACACTTAGATGATATATTTGATGATTATTGTGCCATGGGGACACACTAGGGAGGTTATATGTCACCCCCTAGACCCACCATGAGTTGCGTGTTATGTTTTCCTAGTCACTTTATGAGGACGTCCTCCCTAGGGTGATTTGACTAGTGGATTTGTTTTGTTTTGGAGTTGATCCATGTACTTTATTTGTTGAGCTCACATCAACTGTAGATTAAAAATTTTGTATCTTTTAATATTAGCCATGCATTCAAAAGGTGGTTAGGGTTTTGGTCTCTCTTGTTCCTATTTAAAGAAGAGGCCCTCTCATTGTAAAAGGACCTTTGGCTCTAGGAATTTTGGTAATAAAAGAATTATTTGCAGATACTTTCGAATCTTCTTTAATGTGATTTTATTAGATGGTGATTGGAAATTCTATTGTATCCTAGCATTTGAGATTTTGTGGTGAATCCATATATATTTTAGAAATAGTGTTTTGTCTACAGGAGGGCGACTTCACTTGGGCGTTTTTACAGGGGTTCCTCAACTCGCTTCACTTGGATTCATTTATATCAAGGGGTTTTCATTAGCTTCATCGTGATCTATGATTTCATCTTGATATGTCTCTTGTTGCATTAGTCATTTTTTCTTGATGCTTCGAATCTAACTTAGGTAGTTCGTTGTATAGGAAAGGAGGGCGCATTGACTTCTCTTGGAAAATCGATTTGGCTTGGATACTCACTCGAAGCTTCTCAAATTGATCGAGAAGTCATAGATCATCATCATCAAGGAATCCGCAAGATTATATGGGTAAGATCTACTTGTATTTCAGTTATTTTTGGGTTCCAATCCATTGGCCATCTTCATTTAATTTCAAAACCCTCATTAAAATTAATCCGAAAATTCTCTTGCTTAAAGGATTTGGTTTACTGGCAAACCATTTCTAGGTTTTTGGTCTTTCGCAAATCCCTACGTGGGTTCTCCAAGACGTCATACTTGGAGGAATCCATTGGCCCGAATCCCAAGTCACTAGATCTCTTGAACCCTTGCGCATTCCCTGAGAGAGCTAGTTTACCGGTTGTTTCATCCTTCTTGCTGAGCTTGTGTGCTTTGACACTGTCACATCCATCTACCAAGTTGTGCTAGAAAGACCTAATTCTCAGATCCACACTTTGAGACACTTTCCATTTTTTAAGGGTCATGTTTCCCAAGGCAACTAAATTTGATCATTTATACTAGCACCTGAATCCTGGAATCACTTTTAATCATAGTGTCATTGTGCCTAAACACCATAATCCAAATCTTATATTTCTTAAGCCTCCATAGTGACCACATTTCCTTAAATATAGGGTTCAATACCTATCACCTTACATACCCTATTTTGATAACTTGATCTGGTGATTGGTTTTGATCTCTCCTGTCGGGAGTAGATCAGGGTCTCCCCCTATACTGTCTTTGGCTTTGATAGTGTAAAGTGAAGGGTGCCCCGATTGGTGTGACAACCAATCCTTTTGGGAATCGAGGATCTCATGGTTCACCTCTTTGGTTTCCTATCCCCTCTACCATCCTGTATTGGATCTATCATTTGGGGCAAGTACAAGTTTGGTGATAACAGTTCCGAAAACCATCATACGTCACACAACCCATAAACTGAATGTTAGAGTTGCACATAATTATAGTATTGTGGATGACTTCGTCCAATACACTGTCACCATGTCTACCTTGGAAGTTCTCTAGAATTGTCCTATGCAATGTAAGTCCCTTTTTTCTTCACTAGACTGGATAGATCCTTCTAATTCTCATTTAATCACCTTCAATTTAAATATAATTGTACCCAAAATTCCTTCTAGGTTTCTATCACCATCAAAAACTTGATTATCTATTGATGTATCAGTTATCACTAATGAAGGAGCCTCCACTTATTTCATGTCAACACATATCTAGAAGAATATCGGTTCCCTGAGTTGACCCCATCCCTCATGACATTATGTGCGTATGACATTTGATGGTCTCATTCGCAAGGCATTCTCTATAGCATTCTTTTATAGCTCATCTATAAGACAACCTTAATAGATATTGAGGTTTTCAACACCCAATTATATTATAACCTCATTCTTGGTCATAGCTACATGTACATAATTAAAATGGTTACTTCCACTAGGTTTTGACTTATCATGTTTCCTCATAATGGGAAGAACATTAGACTTGATCAACTTATCTAACATGATATCAAGGTTTCCTTTAATTTGGACAATGTCTTTCCTAATTTTAAGGGAATCCTTTCTATGACTTTGTTTATTGGAATTGGTCTTGGAATATTCCAAGACACCCCTATGATCAAAACATTTCCAGGACCTCCCCCTCTTACAACCCAAGAGTATTTTTAAAATTTATGCATCATTACCTATGAAAACTCTCATGGTACATAGAAGAATTCACCAAATCCTACCTCTATGGTAGGAAATTCATGACTGGGAATGCATATATATCAAGTAAATTCCCTCTTTCATCCCTTAAGGATTGTTGAAACCCATGTGATGGCTACCCTTAACCTCCCAAGGATTACTTTAGGCCTCCCCATTTGGTACCTTATTCCCTTGAACCCCCATCCCAGCCCCAAGTAGTTTTAATCCATGTTTAATTAGTTGGTACTTCTCATGCTCCACCACCCATGGCTATCAAGAATCCCCCACATTCACTCAACCTCCTCCTAAAAAGAAGGCTAGGGGAAAAACCAAAAACATGATAGTTCCATTTTCCCCAGACACAATCGTTACCACCCCTTTTATAGCACCTCGGTGATATCCTACACCCTATGCCATCTACAATATACTTGGTCATGCCACCCATCAAATTGTGTAGTTGTATTTTTTGCATAGTCATATCCATGCTTAAAACGAGAAGGCTAATGTGAACATCCCTATAGTTTGCATTACCCTTCATATTTCTACCAAACAACATAACACAACATTGAGTATTAACCGTCCATGTGCATTATGTGGAATATATGGAAACTGTTCACACTATTGCACATACCTTCAAAAGTTTCATGTTGTCCTAGATTAAATACATTATAGGTCCTTAGAACCTCAATTCACTATTATCAAAGAGGTTCCCCCACTTGACCAACCAAATAAAGGGATTATAATCATGCATTAGATGTCTTTATCAAGTGCATCATTCTTTGTGTAGTCCTTGAAACTTGCAATGACATACAGAACCCTTCCAAAGCTCATGTTATCACATATATAGTAGCCGGGCTACCATATTCTATTTTTCATATTCCAGTGCACTTTTTAGCTAGTTCCCTTACATTCAGATGTCGAGATGAGCATCTATTATTGATCATTATTTGATGATGGACAACAATACATTCCCCATGCCATGTATGAGTTTCAGGACACTCAGAGAGAGGACTGATGTAGCCATTTATCCATTTAGCCATTTACAGAGCAGTCAGTATTGCCCAGAGTTGCAGCAGCAAGGTTTTAGTGGACAGATGTTTGTTCAAATTGTGTGCATTCAGGTATATGACTCAGTAGGTATATTCTTTTGTTTTGGTTATATTGCTTTTATACTCATTCTTGTGACATGTCTTAGCATTTAGTATCATGATTTGGCGATCATATCGATATGTGGACCTAGTTGTATTTTTATATTATATATATTGTCCCTACTCAGACTTAGAATTTCTTGATCTATACTCATTGGTTTTACCCTCCTTAGGGAGATTAGAGGTGATCATTCCACCATCTTTGGCTTGCTAGTGTTGGTCTCATTATTCATTCTCTCCACCCATCCATTACCTCCCATTTTTGTCTTAACCCTGACTTACCATTTGACTAGTGGCATGGAGGACCTTCCCCTGCTGTAGCCTCTTTGTTGGATGAGCACTCCCCTTGTTTATTGTGTCTCGGCTTTGAGTTTCCTTAGGTTGTGTTGGCTAAACCTGAAACAGATAGTACTGCCATCAATACAATATATGGAAATGAAATGTATATCTTATTTGAAATCCCGTTCTTGAAAGTGTTTTTCAACACTCGTGAACAAAAGGAAAACCAAATGAAACTGGATTTGGAAATCAAATGTATATCTTGTGAAATAATCCCATTCATGTAACAAGTGTTTCTGAACACACATGAATGCAAGGCAAGCCTAATGAAATTAGCTATGAAATGTGAAATGTGAAATGAAAGCCTAAATAAATGTAAATCTATGCAATGTGTTTCTAAACACACATAGATCAAAGGCTATGGAAACTCAAAGGCCCAAAAATCAATGGTTCTTAAACTCTATATCTAAATGATTGCTGGCCTCATTTGTATTGACATGGATTGTGAGCATCTGCTAAGGTGAATAAGCACCTCTGAAACAACTTACCCATTTGTGAGACACTGCCATCCCCCGTGTTATTGCTTGTCCAACATATGCTAGAGTGTGTTTTCCCTTTCCATATCCAAAGTGTCACAGTTTCAAGTTAGTAGTCATCCCTTGGCCTAGCCTATTCAGTTTTAGCCTTCACCCTTCACTAGAAAAATGGTCACAAATATGAAGTGAGTATGGTCTTGAAAGTCTAGTCTGAGTCATAAATAATATTTAAAACTCCTTATAATTGGTTATTAGATCGCTGGAGAAATGATTACTTCTTGTTATAATTGTTACTTGAATGAGTTGTAGATCATGCTTTAACCTTTGACACTTGCAGCAGTTTGATGACGGTTTGGGTCATCATGTTGACTTGGTCAAACCTAGTTTGACCAAGGTCAACTACAGGACATGAGGTGGATAGACCTTAGATTATGCAGAGATATGATATATGGTCTAGTATAGGTCACCAAATGGTTCTATGCAGTGGTTTCAGGCATATGATGATGATTTGTGTTTTTCAACACTTTTATAGATTATTATTATTTGATCGGTTGGGCATATTGGATATTTTATATGATCATGCAGAGATCCATAGCGTGTATGCGTACACAACTTAGATGTATTTGGGCTCTCTGAGTCTAATGAGAGAGTCTGTTTTCAGTTCCGGGCAGTTAAGGTGATGATTGGCCTCAGTTGGCCATTCTGGTGCAGTTTTGCCATATCATATGGCATGTCAGAGTAGAGGGATGATTTGATTGGTTCACCTAGGGTGTTGTATATAGAGGGGGTGATCCAACCACTTGTTTTTACCATATTACCCCTCTCCCAGAGATCCTGGTGGGCTCACCTTGACAGCACAGGCACTCCAGGAGGCAGTTTGGGCATGTTCACATTTCTCGAGGCAGATTAAAAATGGTAAAAATTGCTACAGAGGAATTTGATTTGGGTTACTGAGGAAAGGAAATGGCATGGGATGATGTTTTATGATGAGTGTGATGTATTCCACCCCTTCTCCACCAGTTTCAGCTTTCAGTGGGGCCCACACCCATCTCTCTGACACTTTTATTGGGTTTTCTAGAACCTTCTGAGGCTCACAACTTTCCCAAAGAGGCACGATTTGGTGCTAGGATTGTTCATATGTTATGATTGTTCCATGGGGATTGACTAGGGAGGATAGATATTGACCCCTAGACCCACCATGAGCTAGTTGTTATGTTTTATCATTCACATTTGGTGGGACCCCCTCTCCTAAGGTGATTTGGTCCATTGATATGTTATATTGTTATATTGTTATATCGATACATGCACTTTATGTTGAGCTCATCTCAACCATTGATTAGATCATTTTGATCTTTTAATCTTAGCCATCCATTCAAAAGGTGGTTAGGGTTTTGGTATCTCTCCATCATATTTAAAGGAGAGAGCTTCTCATTGTAAAGGGACTTTTGGCTCTAGATTATTGGAATAGAAAATTATTATTGCATCTACTTGTCTTTTGGTGGTGAATTCTTTTGGAGTTCGACTGTTTGTTCTTCCTTTGCACTGCAATATTGGAGATTATCTTGCTATATTTTTGTCCCACATTTTCTCATCTACAGGTGGAGGTTGAATAGCTTCAAGGAGGATGCATTGATTGGGGAGACTCTCCCTGCTTCTTCTTTGGGTCTTTTTTGTTTGGTTACAGGGAGTATTACTATCTTAGTACCTTCTACTTCATGTTATCATTGCTATTTTTCCTGTATTTCCTCCATTCATGCTCAAACTGATTGGATCGATTTCCTTGGCTTGACAGGAAGAGGAGGGCGCACGTGTGGACTTGGGCATCTCATTGTGGCAAGAAACATCAACAATTTCTCATTTGATCTCTACAAGAACATTCCTCAACAACATGGCAAGCACTTCCATCACTCAGGTATGATCTCAAGGTAAGTTTATCATTCCATTAGTTTACCCATCTATCAATTTCATTTGAAACCCTCATTTAAAATCAACTAAAATTCTACTAAAAATTCTATTGATCAAATCCCTTGATCATTTGGAAAATCCTTTCTGGGTATTGTAGATCGGGTAAATCCCAAAGTGGGTTCTCCTAGGCGTCATGCTTAGGGACTCCATTAGCCCATTTTCCTAGGCACTGGCCTTCTCCTTACCCTCACAACTTTGTTGGCTTTCCCATTTTTCTTATGGTTTGACTACCGTTTGGTTGCTTGCACACTTTGACATTTTCATATCCCTTCTTAAAGCATAGCTAGAAAGCCCTAACTGTTAGATCTACGTTTTGGGACACTTTCCTTGTTGTGAGGGTCATGTTTCCCAAGGCAGTTAAATTTGACCATTTTAAACTAGCTTTGAATCCTGGAATCATACTTAATCCCTAAATCAATGTGCTTAAGATCTATTCCTAATTCCATATCATCTCTAATCCTCCACGGTGTCTTAGTCTCCTTAAATCTAGGGTTCCATACCTGTCATCTTATGTACCTCTTTTTATCTGATCCGATCTTGTGATTGGGTTGATCTCTCCTATTGGGAGTAGATTTGGGTCTCCCCCTTGCTATCTTGTCTTTGGTAGAAAAAGAAAAGAGTGCCTTGTTTGGTGTGACAACCATCCATTTGGGAACTAGGGCTCTCTTGGTTCACCACTTTAGTTTCCTGTCTCTTCTACCATCCATCTGGATCCATCTTTAGGGGAAACTACAAGATCGGTGATAAAAGCTCCCCATGAGACCATAAACCCCTAATATATAGAGAGAAATGGAAAACAAATAATAGTAAGGAGAGACCTCCAACTTGCAACTTGCAAAATCCAAATCTAATAGACAAAATGGAAGAAAAATGTCCTTGAAGTTTTGGGTCCCAGAAGCTCCTCGAATGGTTAATAATGAAAATAACACCTAATTGAATGGAACCCATCCTATTTATATAATTTGGGTCAAATTGTATCCCACTCTGTATAGACTCATACAACATCTGTTTGACAAATCATTCACACTATTAGAATCATTGTTCAATGTTCTTCTTGATTGCATCACTAGAATTGTGTGATTGGGAACTTTTTCGGCAAGTCCCTATTTCCCCCTTAATTCACTACATCTAATTTAGTCATTTATTCTATATTATATGATACTTGTACTATTGGTTTGAATTTCAAATTCACTTTTACACTTTTCTATTATGTCCATGTGTGCAGGTATGGGTTGTGTCAAGATCACATTATTTCTCTACAAGAAACCATCTTTACAGGTATATTTCTTCAAAGTGGCATATAGTTGATTACCCTTTATAAATATATTATGCATTGAACAAATTTGACCCCATCATACCTATAGGAACCCCCTCTATTTGAATAAGTGACCTAACACAAGCACCCTTTCATTTCCCCTTACTTGACAACATCTTTACTTACATTGATTATTGTTCAGTACTACCCCAAGTGCATTTTGGTATCCATTCCATTTTAAGCCCAGAGGAATGGAAGTCCTTCTAGTCTATAATATTAAACTTAACCTCATATGCTTCTTCATTTTCACTCATTGGATTTACACCGGGATCCTACATCATAGTACTTTATGTTTCATTTTATATCTCATGAGCCCACCACTTCATCCATATTATAAAAATTTATATTATGATGTTGGAGAGAACTTCCGCAGCAGTTAGGAAGCTGCTAATTTTGGGGAAGGATAACTAATTTTGGAGGGAAAGTACCAATTTTGGCGGTAAGACAAAGATATCGCCGTAGCGCAAATTCCGGCGGGAATCACGGCGATAGGTACAGAAAAGTCAAGCATGTGGTACAAAGAAGAGGCCGAAGGGAGAGCTCAACCACTGCAATAAAGGCGCCGAAGATGAAGAGAGGGTTCAGCTACCCTCATAAAGACGAAGGACTACAGTCAGCGTTGCGTGAACCAAGAAGAAGCAACGGGTCGATGCATTAAAGACTAAGGACTGCAGGAAGCGGCGACAAGACAGAAGGCGGCCATGGAAGTACAGCCAGTTTACTGTAAGTGGTTAGGGTTGAGTCACTGTTGGGATAAGGCCCACAGTTTTGTAACTGCGATGAGACCTTCGGGCCATCTATATATAGTAGTATTTTTATAGGATAAGGGGTTGGCCACATAGCGATAGAGACATCAGGTAGATGCTAGTCAAGTCTTTTGTTGTTGCAAGTCTGAACATCCCTGAGAATACAAGGGCCGACCTGTTGAGAGATAGTGCAATCCGCTGGGATTGCGAGAGGGAGAGAGTGCACTGTAAAAGCAAGAAGAGAAAAGAGGTCTATAGAGAAGGGCTCCCACTGAGGTGGAGTTTCCCAGAAGACCCCTATTGTAAGGAGTGGAACGGAGCTGTGTTTATTCCCCAGAGTTGTAAACAAGAACCGCAGTTCCCCTGGGCGTAGCCTTTGCCCTGGGAGTATCAATGTGCTTATCTAAGTAGCACTATTGTAATTGTGTAGCCATTATTCTCATTCATGTGGTTGTGCTATATATGAATGCTTCAATCTGTTATAAGTAATGTACATGGTCGTCAGTTAACTTCTGAATGATGTATAACAAGTGCGATAATCGTAGCTAACCTCTTTGCGAACTATATAATTGTTAAACAGAGGTTAATGTGCGAGTAAGAACTGAATATGAGGCATGAATGGTTTATTTAGACATTGCGCAAAGTAATGTTCTACCTAGTTACGTGTTGCGAGATATCAAGGGTCGACTTCAGTAGTGAGGGTTAGGCTTGTAGGCTGAATGCTGTTGCTGACTGCAGTACCAGGATAAGGATAGCTAAGACCACCTGTTAGCCCAGAAGGCGGCCAAAGTTCGCTTGCCGCAGGAACTAGAAGGGCAAGACATCGCACCTACGATATCCTGGGTATCGCTAGACGGGTTCACATAGGGAAAGACTTATCGCATTTCCTGCGTACTGCGATAAGACAGAGGCGTAGCCGGAGTAATGGAATGAGATAGACAGCTTCGGTGAAAGGGGTTAAGGTGGGTTTGAGCACCCTGGATGCCTCGGAACTTGGCTGAGGACACTTGAGTCTTCTGCCTCCCATTAGAATCACTTCGGGTGAGACCTCAGGTCGCTTCTGCGACCTGTTGCCGAAAGGGACAGTGAGCTAAGGGTTCTGTTGGTCTAAAAGATTACCGCACGCCCGGGTCTGTCAAAGAGAAATAAAAGATCAACATATGATTAACACCATTCATATACTCCGAAGGGTATTACCATCAATTTCCTACCCATGGTATCTCACATTTGCTACCCTATTTTCCATTGATTCATTTGGTTGTATATTAGATGCTTATTTCCTCGACTCACTCTCCTCCTCGTGTAACTATTTACTTGAGGAACCATTTCAAAAGTGATCCTTAGTGCTACTCCACACCATATATGATCTTTGATGGAAATGTTCTTGGTCTCCTTTGTTCAGAGCATTCTACAATGTGTCAGCCATGGAACATTTTTTATGTTTCCCTCCCCATAGTGTTGACCTCCATCCCCCCTCCATATCTTCAATATGTATTCCCATTGCATTTATGTTTCCTGGTCATCTCTTTGTATTGCTTCCCATAATATTATCATGAGATATACATATGATGCCAGGTTAGCTTTTCCTTTATGATCTAAACAAAGGAATTTTAGAGTCCATCACTCTATCACCCTCCATCCCCCTCCATGTATCATAGTCCCTATTTCTCTCATATCCTTGTATCATTCCTCATGATGATAAAAAAGGGGCTCCTCATTAGTTTGTTTTAAGTAAGCCTCCCTTTACTGACTTCAACACTTATATTCTAGAGGTAGGCCTAGAGTCATTATGTAGCTTGGTCTCAAAATAATCATTGATGGGTTACCTTAGATCAACTAAGGGGAGACCTCATGTTTCCCCATGGAGTGGTTGGTTCTCACATGCTCAACCCAACTCATTATCGCACCATTAATAATCCTACAATGTGGTGGTTCCCTTATCCCAGTTTGGTTGGAGACCTTGGACATTCATGGCTCCCTCCATCTCATGAGTCTATTATGGAATCCCTTAAGTTCATATTTTATTTTGATGTCTAGGCTACATTGGATATAGTGATCCAATTTCAATTGCAACTCCTTGGACATATTTGGGTCAGTCTTTCAACTTTTTGAGCCACCTGTGAGGATTTTCTCACATTATTATTCCTTCCATATCTTAGGCCCCTCAAGTTCCAGCAGGGCTTTATTTGCTATGATTTATCATTGCATCAAGATGCCATTATTCTCACTAGCAGAAATGGGTGATAAATGACCAAGCGGCCAAAAATGTTGGTAACCATACGAAATAAATGACTAAACCACCAAACAAGTTGGTCACCATAGTGTTTTTAAGCGAAATATGAAGAAATATGACTAGTTGAGTAATGGGATAAAACATACAACTAGAGAAGATAATTTAAAGAGAGGGAAACTAAATAAAAAGAGGACAAAAGTGGGAAAACTGAATGAGCAGTAAAAATGGATAAATTATAAAAGAGATTGGGAGGGAAAATAAATGAAAATATGGCATTTTTGAAAAGAAAACTCCAATAGATCTGATTTGCAGGATTTGCATCACCCAAAAGAAGCTCTTCCTTCCCTACCATCTTGCAATTTTACCAATGGAGAGTTTGATATCAGTGAGCTTATCTATTCAAGAAACGTGTTTTTTCTTTGTTTGCATTAATCTTTCTGCTAGTCAAAAGGAGGGAGATGAAATCTGCACAAAATCCGATGTTTTACGGATGAATTTCACCCAAAAAACTCTAGCTATTGAGCTACCAAAATCAATTATGGGACACAAGTAAGTAAAAATTATTCCAGTTACATTGAGGTCACAGCCTTAGCAATGAGTATTGTATTGTTTGCAGTGAATTTTATTTTCTATTTTGGTTCTTTCTAGGTTTAGTTAAATGGCCCTTAATTAAAGAAGTGGGTTACATGTAGCTTGTGTATACACAGTCACATCAAATGATCTGGTATTCTTCCCCGCTAAGTGTCTCTTAGACCTAACCATAACCCCCTATCTGTAGTTGTTCATCCTAGGACAAACCAATTTATCTAATTAATACTTTATCACACTAATCAACCAATCTTGGTTCCATTTACACACACAGGTTTCTCATAAGCTCGATTTGTCATAAACTAGCTCACCTTTGTAGAACAGAATATAGGAATATAAGAATACTTAGATCCGAATATTAATCTTGGTGGTGTCTTTCTAGAGGATAGTATCATACTACAAGAATCATAGATTTTGTAACTTACTCAACACATAATACACAAGTACTATGAGTGGAACCCGACACTAGGTCCAATTCTTGAAACAACACCATGAGGACTAAAAACTCTTGAATTTACCCACAAATTTGACCTCTAGGTGACTCAAAAGTTATCCTCCATTCTCTAACCATTAAAATGCATTCTTTTTACTAAGAAGTGCCAATGTTGGTACCCCGGTGATGAAAATTGAGCCACTCACACAATGCCCCTACTAATTTCCCAAAATCATAATCATGATTATAATTTCTCTTGAAACTAAGTTGAAAACAAGGCCTCCTATTTATTTAATAGAGAATAACCTCCAAGTCATACATCGCCCACTGCCTTAATATGTCATTACAAATTCATCCTTTTCTCGAGATTTTAAATTTAAGTTTCACTCGTAAATGAGCATGACAATAACGCGCATCAAGAAGAGCCACTCTCCCTACTAGAAATGATGTTCCTACCAATATATCAATATAGGATAAAGTGCCCAATAGTTAAATATCAATACCTGATTTCATGATATACTCTATGTTTCACATAAAAAATTTAATCGAATCCATACATCACCAATTTTGACTTTAAGAAATTTGAAATAACACAATGATTTGTAGCACCTTGATGAAATAAATCCCTTTTGGCAATGGTTAATTTGATGAGATGGTATCCAATATCAATGCTTGCACATTTACATGATTGCTCTGGGGACAATCTTAATTTCATAATGATTATTGACGAGGTTGATTATGATACTCCTTCGCATGGGGTACCCATTTTCTATCATGAAATTAAATGTGATTCCGAAGAATTAATCGCTGCATAGGGTGACAAGACTGCTCCTTCGCACTCATCGCAGAAGTCGGGTTTATAGCAATCAAACATGAAAGACAATAATGGCTCGAGTATTTCCAAGCCCAAAAATAATCAGGTTCCAACAAGGAAGCAAGGAGTGTGTGCAAAAAAAGAAGTAATCTCACTATCCGTTGGAAGAGAAATTAGATTAAACGAAATACTGGATTACCTCTCCCTGGCTTTGGTGGGCCATTTCTGTGGGAAATTTGTTGGTGAAGTAGCATTAAGAGAGTGGTTGGAAACCAATTGGTAGCCCATATTGGAACAGTTTCCATAGTTTCATATTCTTTCTCAAAGTTGGATACTGTTTAGAGTAAAATCGGAAGTCGATGGAAATATCATGGAAGTGGGGGCCTTCGGGGCTAATTCTAAAAAGGTGGCAGGTTGATTTTGAAGCTGTAAGAGAACCGCAGAATGTTCAACAAGTTTGGGCCTTATTGCAGGGTCTCCCCATGATGTTCTAGCAGAAAGAAATACTGGAGGCAATTGGAGGAAAAATTGGAATATTCATCTCCTTAGAGGACAATTGGAAACAAAAAGTTGACAGGAGATGTGTAAAATTCCTTATTGAGATGGATATAAGAGATGGATTGTATGAGGAAATTATGCTGGAAATGAACGATAGTATCTAGAGACAAAGACTGGACTACTAGAAGATCCCTTTTAGGTGTTTCGCTTGTTGACATGGAGGCCATATAATAAAGGATTGACCCAACAATACTGATAGTTATGTTCATCATAAAAAAGTATGGGTATGAAATTCAGAGCAGAACTCTCTCGAGAATGGAATAAAAGATGGTGAATATGGAAAAGGTGGTGGCTCTCAGCTCGCAACAGATGCAAGGGAGACAAATGCTCAAAGGAACCCCGATGTTGGTAAGACTAATTTCCCATTAGTTTCACTCCCAATAGTCTCTATTTTGAATCCTTTGATGTTTATTTTTTCCTTCCCCCCCCACTCCTAGTAGTGCCCCCAAGGGTGAAGATTATGAAAGTACAACGAAAAAAAAAGGTTTGGTAAATTTGGACGAGCCTTTACCTTTGTCAGCTTTTCGGACATCAACGAAGGAGGACAAGGAGCTTGCAAGTCCTAAGTTAGCCCAATGTGACATGTCATCACCTCAGAAGGAGAAGAGGGACACTCCCTCGTGGGTGAAGCATAAAATTTACAACACCAGATCAAAATCAACATTATTGGGTGGAGATGATGTAGCATCAAAGGGAGGGTTGGCAAGAGACCTGTTCCCAAAGGTTATTCTTGGGAGAAAATCTCATATTTCAAAAGCCAAATCACAAGCTGAGTTGGAGGTCAAATCTAGGAAGCACTCAACGATAAACCGGGCCCTTAGAGTAGGGATATACCAACCCAGGGTTCCCTGATGCTCTATTTTTCCTTTAACTCAAGGGGGTTAGGGAGCTCCCCCGAATTAAAATCCCTTAAAATGATGATTCAGAGTTTAAAGCCCTTTGTCATCTTGTTATAGGAAACGGTGATGGAAGGAGCTAAATCTCAAACAGATATTGAATCTTGGTTGAAATATTGGTCCTTTGCTCATATAAATGATGATGGTCACTCGAGGGGGTTGTTAACAGCTTGGAGTCCATATTTAAAGGAAATTATGGTCGACAGATATGAGACTATTCTAAAAATTGTTTTAGAAGATAAGGTTACTAAGGAAATTTTTTCCATATATAATTTATATGGACCATTTTAGAACAGAAGATCCTTCTAGGAGTCCTTCTTCTCTTTCGGTATCCTAGAACTGAAAAGTATGGTTATGGGAGGCGACATGAATCTCTACTTACCAGAAAGGGAATTTTGGGGCTCATCTGCAAGAATGGACAGTTTAAGTAATTTTTCACATCCCTTTTTGAGTCCACAGGTCTGGTAGATATTCAACCATTAAAGTTATAACTGACTTGGAGGAACAACATAAGTGGGGTGAATGTTATTTCAAATATTCTTGAAATATTACTGGTTTCAGAAAAAATTAGTTTCAGGTCCACTCACAGTTAAATCTTGGGTCAAATTAGGGGCTTTATCCGATCATCACCCAATTATTCTTTCTTTGAAAAAACATGACTCCAAGTCTATTCCTCCTTTTAAATTCAACCTTACATGGCTCAAAGAAGAAGATTATAAGAAATCAATGGAGGAAACCTAGATTCCATTAACATACAATACCTCTAAGTCCTTTATGAAACAATTTTTAGATAATATTATAAGAATAAAAAAGGCGTAAAAAATGTGGGAAAAGGTTTACAATGCTAGATAGCAGGAGCAACTTAAAGAGGTGGAGGAAAAATTAAAGTAAA
Source organism: Larix kaempferi (assembly GCA_027924585.1). Taxonomy (NCBI): domain Eukaryota; kingdom Viridiplantae; phylum Streptophyta; class Pinopsida; order Pinales; family Pinaceae; genus Larix; species Larix kaempferi. Next base: position 87,406 of record BSBM01000790.1, on the reverse strand, counting down.
TTTACAGTCTTAACATCTCTGGATTTTTCTCAGAAGAAGAATTGAAGGATGTAAAAGAGTGTGAATTAAAGCGCGAAGACTTACTGTCAAGAGAATAACAGTTGTGGATATTAAAGAGTAGGGGCATTTGGATTTCTGAAGGAGATAACAATACTAAATTTTTCCACAGATATGCCTCACACAGAAGAAATGTTAACACGATTTCAGAAATTAAGGATGCTAATGGAAATCTAGTAAGCTCGTTCAAAGAGAAGGCGGAGGCAGGAAAGAGTTATTTTAAAAACCTTTTCACTGAACCGAAAGGAATCCCTATCCATGATATTTTACAGGTCCCAATATTGTTTCCCAAAATGGTAAATGATGAAATGAATAAGAATATTGCAAAGGAGATTTCAGAAGAAGAATTGGAAAATATAGTTAACTTGTAATGTCCCCTCCTATCATACCAGCATGATAGAGAGGACGTGATGGTAAAACTGGGAATCTAGCCCCATATCCATTTAGTAAAAAAAACTCATTGATAAAAAGACATATACATGTGCATATTATAGAAACACAGCGGAATTAAAAATCATGTTTAATATCTAACATACATTCAACATTTATGTGATAGCCATTAAATAAGGACATTGCAGAATTTATAAAAGAGAATACTTATCTTAACAAAGCAGTCCCAAGCAACCAGCTATGCATCTGCAACGTTCCACCCAACCATATGCCAGTTGTGCTTATCAACCTCTTGATACAACTGCCACCCCCGAGATGGGCATGATTTCTACAAGGAACCAGGGAACAGCAGACTCACACCTAGCCAAGCATACGCCAAGATGAGCCAAGCCAATCTACAATTGGGTTTATCAGGCTACTAGGAAATGGAAAGGAAGAACTGCTAAGCTAGTGAGCTCAAGCACAGAGCCAGGGATACCTCTACAAGATCTATCTAGCTTGGCACCCACAATGCCTACACACCCCACTCAAGGAAGTATTCCCTTCACCAATGCACAGTCCCTCAGGCCATACCTTCCAATCTAGAGTGTCTAAGGTGTGCATAGAAGAGTAGCCAGCCCTCTTGATCTTCTTGAGAGGTTATCTCCCCCCCCACTAGGTTTATCAAGCCAATTCTGCCCACCACCACTCCAAATCTCTTGCTCACAGATTCAAACCAAAACAAGGATGCACATAACAGCAGAAGTATAAGTGCTGGGCATGAAGAAACGTTTTTACAGTGAGATTCTGAAAGATGGGGTTTTCATTAGCTTCAAAAAAATGTGGGAAACCCAAAAATGAAATGGCAATTGGGGAACAACCCTGGAGAGTAGAAATCGTTTTCAGAAAAACGCCCATGGGTAATTTGGGGCAAAAACGACCTCCATCACAGTCCCAAATTGGGCCCTTCTCTCCCAGCTGCTGTATAATGCAAAAACGACTCCCAGGCATGGAAAATGCAAGAAAAATGGTGAAAAACGTGATGAGGAAAGACCCAGTAGTTTAGACTGCGTGAGAGGGCAAAAGCCATGGGTTCAGAATGGCTTTGGGCACCATTTTGTGGGTGTTTTCTTGCCCAAGAAGCAAAAATACGAATTCCCAGGTTGATGGATTGCCCATGCACGAAATTGGCTTCCATACCTCTCCATTCCCAGGGCGTTAACTGCCTCAACCAACTCTTGGAAGAATTAAATGATTGGGTGCATAACCCAAAATGGGTAGTTGGTGGTTTATGGGTTTTCTCATTGACACATGGATTAACACCATTGGCTCAAGGGTTTGAATAATTTCCCTCCCTATTCCTTGTAGAATCATGCCCCCATCTCTTTGTTGCATTGCATAGCTAGTTGTGGGTATTTTCATTAAAATTCAAATTTACATGATGTCTTATTTACATTGTGCCTATCTAGCACAAGAACGATAGGCATCTATTTCTTTAATAGCCGATACATAAAACGCTAAATCAATGGTGGGGCCTTGGCCTTGAGCTCCTCACCATGATTAAATATCAATATTTCATCATTTACGATTTAATGCGAAGGGGGTCAAAATGGGGACATTACATAACTCATTCTGAAATGGTAAGAGCCCGGGTCCTGATGGATTCTCTATTGAATTTTATCAAGAGTTTTATGAGGTACTAAAGGATGGTCTATTGAAGGTAGTCTGAGAATATCATAGATCAGGGAAGGTGTTAGGATCTCTGAATGCTACCTTTCTAGCTCTAATACCTAAAATGAAATTTTCTTCTTCCTTTGAGGACTTTAGACCTATCTCGTGTTGTAATACAATATACAAAATCATTGCCAAAATTATAGCACAACGGTTGAAGCCAATTCTGAGAAATATTATTTCCAAAGAGCAGTTCAGATTCCTTTTCAACTGCCAGATCCATGATGTGGTCTCCTTGGCTCAAGAGGCAATCCACTCCATGAAGAAGAAAAAAAGTAAATCCTTTGTTCTCAAATTAGACTTGTCAAAATCTTATGATAGGGTAAGCTAGACTTTCCTAAGAATGCTATTATTACAGATTGGTGTTGTAGTTGACATTGTAAATTGGATAATGGGATGTATCCAATCAGCTTCATGCGTGGTGCTTATAAATGGCTCTCCCTCTTGTTGCTTTAGACCCTCAAGAGGAATCAGACAAGGCTTCCCTTTTTCCCCTTTTCTATTCCTATTGGTAGCAGATGCTCTTAGTAGGTTAATTCACCATGCTAAATGCTCAGTTTCTTACATTGGAATAAAGGTTTCTAAGATCGAAGTACTGACTCATATATTATTTGTAGACGATGTGTTAATGATGGGGGAAGTCTCTATGGATAATATCATAGAAAGCGAACAAATCCTAGAATTTTATAAGAAGGCCAAGGGGATGCATATAAATGTAGAAAAATCAATTCTTTCAGAGAATTCTATTCCGGAGGCAATGAAGAACAGGTTAGCAGTTGAAGTCTCCTATACCATAAAAACTTTAACAAAAGTTTTCAAATATTTAGGCTTCTTTCTAAATCCAAATTCATACTCTTTCAAAGATTGGCTTTGGTTGTATAAAAAGGCAGTCATTCAGAGCATGCCTGTCTACTGGTCATCAATAGCTTCTATCCCCAAAGGGATCCTCCAAAAAATTTGAAATATTGTTTTCTCATTTTTGTGGACAACAAGCAGACAGTATGAGAGAATCCCTCTTGTAAAATGGAAAACAATGGCAAATTTAAAATATCTTGGAGGGTGGGTGTTAAAAACTCCCTTTATATTCTATCAATCTTTGGTAGCTAAGTCTCTGTGGAGGTTGATAAAAAATCCTATTTCTTTATGGGGGAAAGTGATGGTTTCGAAATATTGTCTGAACTCCTCCATCATAGAATGGATAAGGAAACCGGATAAATCACACAAAATGGTTCCATGGGGTGGAAATCCTTCATACTATCCTTTCCTTTGATTGGAGACTGGTTGGCATGGAGTGTTGGATATGGAAAAAATATCCGTATTGGTGAAGACCCATGGATAGGAGCAGGGGACGGTTACAAGCTCTCAAGTGGAACATTATAAAAGCTTAAAAGCCTTTGAATGAGTAACTTAAATGATGCCAAATCACAGACTTATTTTGAAGAGGGAAAAACAGTCTGGAAAAACCCTGAAGAACTAAGTATGGAAGGTGATACAAAAGTTGAGTGGATGTCATTTATTTCTCTGTTGGAATCCTATTTTATTTGCTTAGAGAATGATGTTGAGGATAGTCTGTTCTGGTCTCAAACGTGTCCTCAGGGGAGATTACTGTGAAGCTGGGATATGAAATTCAAGGCAAAGAATCTTTTGAAGGTGAAAGTGAGTGGTGGTGTAATCATGTTTGGAAGGCTTCAGGATCTTTAAAAGACAATATCACATTGTGGCTAGCTCTAAGCAATAAATCATTAACTTGGGATAATCTTTTAAAAAGAGGTTGGCAAGGTCCAAGTTGGTGCATTTTATGCCGTTCGGATGAAGAATCTGGCTCTCACTTATTTGTTTTCTGTCAATATGCAATGCTGGTACACAAGGCTGCCTCTATTGAGATAAAGTCTCAGGATTCACATGAAGGTTCTTCTATAGACAAGAAATGCCGTTCTTGGTGGGAAGATAGTTCAGTGCATTCTTTTGATGCCTTCCCTTCCTCTTACATTTATGGAATTTGGTGGGCTCGCAATACAACCATATTCCAAAATCACCTTCATCTTGTAGAGGTGACGATGACCCTTGTTGTGTAGTGGATAAATGGACATAGAGCTAAAGAAAAAACAAAAAATATTCGGATTTTGACTTCACCGGTCATCGATAAAACTACTCCTTGGGATTTGTTTGATGGAGCAATTCAAGGAGAACCCCCTCTGGGAGGATCCATAGGAGTGTTATATCTTGTTGAAAATCACAAACTCTTGATCAAATTTGCGCCAGGACATTGTTATAACAGCAAATCGAAGCTAGATTCTATGCATTCAGTTTTGAAATTGGAATTAAACAGGAATATACTATGACTTCATCTATTTGGAGACTCAAAGATGGTTGTTGATTGGGCCAATAATAATATCCATATCAAAGCTCCACATATTCACCATCTTCTCCATTCTATCAGAAGGTTAATGGATTCTTTCTTTGTCCTTTCAATAACACATGTGTACATGGAACTAAATATAGAAGCGTATTTTTTATCAAAAACTACTCTAATCTTGGTGCCCGGTCAAATAGAGATTGAAGAAGTACAGTATTGCAAACATTTGTAAAAACATAATGGTTTTTTGTGGGTATTTTTGGAAAAAAGAGAGACTGATTGATACTTTTTGATATTTCAAGAAGGATATGTAATTGCGCCGAGAGGCGCTCTACACCCCAATATGAGGGAGATCTTGTGAGTAGAGTGTTTGTCAAGTTTGTCGAGTAACAAAATAATACAAAGTAAACAAAAAGAATAATACAAAGTAAGAAGTAATAAATATTATGTCGGCCATAAACAAAAAAGAATAATACAAAGTAAAAAGTAAATATGAGACTTAAACTAGAGACTTTAGAGCTTAGGATTAGGTGGTAAATATTATGTCAGTCATAAACAAAAAGAATAATACAAAGTAAAAAGTAAATATAAGACTTAAACTAGAGACTTTACTTTTTATTTTTAATACAAAGTAAAAAGTAAATATGAGACTTTACAGTGTTTGTCGAGTAACAAAATAATACAAAGTAAACAAAATAGAATAATACAAAGTAAAAAGTAATAAATATTATGTCGGCCATAAACAAAAAAGAATAATACAAAGTAAGAATAATAGAGCCTAGGATTTGGATCTAGGCTGGTATAATGGACAGTTTCGTGGATTATGAAACCCTCAATGTAAGTCCCTAGTGGACAGTTCATGATCATTCTTCTTGAATAATTTGTATTTTCCATTTAGATTATATATATATATATATATATATATATATATTAAAATTTATCACAATGTTCACATTAATTTTATTTTGTTTACATAAGTAATTTTAAATTTAAATTAAAAAAATTCAATTTAAAATTATTAAATTAAAAATCAAAATGAATTAAATGAAATCTAAATTTTGTGGTAATGTTTTTTTTTAATTTTTCTAAAATTTAAATTAAAAAACAATAATTTAATTGAAACAAAATAAATTAAGTCAAATCTAAAATTGGTTACAATGGTGTAAAGCGATCTCATGGGACCACATGCCCTCTCCCCATTGTTGACCTTATGAAGGAAATATTAAAAAAAGTAAAACAAGTTTGGGGGTAAACCCTCCCCTCCCTTGTCCAAAATTTCTCTATAGGTGAGCACTGTAACTCCAATTGCTCAACTCCACCATTCTGCAACTCGACCTTCCCAGCACCACCACTCTACGATTTCGCCAAGGATCGTTCTCTGATTTCTTGGTTAGGTTTTTCCTCGATATATCTCCCCATTTTTTTTAATATATTTGTTTGTTTAGGGTTTTGCAGGAGGCGACTCAGCCTCCCTCCCCTTGCATGGGGTTTAAAACCACAAAAATTTTGCAGGAGCTCTCTCCTTCTTCTCTTTTTTTTGGTGCGCTTATGCTTGCTTGAGGGGCGGTGACCAAGATGGCCATGGCTGCTAGGCTGGTTCGTGAGGGCTCAGCCTGTGCAACCATGGCTTCTGGTCTAGTGAAGCTCCCTACGGTGCTCTCGTTGGAAGAGCTGTGAAGTATCGAAACATTGGTAACTTTGGAAGTGTTGTGGGAAACAAAATCCCAAATGTGAGTCCCTACATCTGGGCACTCCAAGGGGACATCCGAACAGCTTAAAAAACGAAATGTGGGTGGATTCGATGAGCTAACTGGGCTCATACCTGGACATTGGCATGTGGCTTCGGTGCTCGACCATGAACGTGCTGTGCAACCTATCCGCTACTCAAAAGTAGTTTGTGACCATCAGAATTGGTGCTTGGCTTGGGTGCCTGGCACTTGGGGTAATTCTAATTCCACGAGGATCATCCATGTAACAAAGATGCCATAAATATCTGTGTCTTTGATAAATAATTGGAGTTCGGGAATTCAGTCACTCTGATGTACTTGGATGCATATATGATACCCACAGGCTTGGGTATAGCTCGTTCTCAACCACCAGACTTGATTCTTGACTCGAGCTTGATATATATAACTCACAAGATCGTGCTTGGCTTGTTCATGTAACTTTTATGCATAGGCGTAATCATAGTAACATAATTTTAAAATATGGAAGTAGATTGCTTATATATAATATTTTTTAATAGAGTATTCAAAAATATACCAGAAATGTACATAGACATAGTTGATCCTATTTTAGGATTAAGAGAAGCATATAAATTATCTTCTGATTTACTTTTTATTTTAAGGAATGCTGGTCTGATCACTTTGAATTCTATAGTTAAAGATGGCCCGAATGGCTATTGGTTTGATGCCGAGGATTTACCTGGCCTGTGAGTGGGACTCCTTCCTTCACTCTTTAAATGCTGCTGGTACTCTATTGTGTTCCGAGAATGTCATGGTGGTTTGGGCAGGGAACGAGGCTATGGGCATGATTTCAGCAAGTACTGCTTACAACTATATTATTAAGTGAAGATGCTTGTTTCCCAACCACTCTTGGTATAAGGTCATTTGGCATTGGTACACGCCTCTTAAACTCAAATGCTTTTTATGGTTCGGATCGACTAAAAACCTAGGATAATCTCTCTATTATTGGTTGGAAGGGTTCGAGTCAGTGCATACTTTGTAAATGCTTTTCAGAATCTACATTACATCTATTTCTGGAATGTTCCTTTGTGAAAAGATTATGGGGAAAATGCTATCAGAATTTTGGCATTACTGTGAAGTGGGAAGGTAAAAGTGTGGAATCCAGTTTGAAATCGTGGATTAAAATTTGCAAACCACATGCTACTCTACCTATCTTTATATTTTGGTTTGTTTGGTGGACAAGGAAGAAGGATACATTCGAAAACATATTTCCTTGTTTGGATAATGCTTATATCTCTGTTTTAAGTCACTACTTAAAATTTCAGAGTGCTACGGCTCTTCCTGTTCACAGAAATATTGGTTGTTTTCAACTTATTATAGATGATCCTGTACTTTTTTTTGATGGAGCAGCAAACCTGGGGAATTGTGGTGCTGGTGGCGTTATCTTTCTCAGATGGGAACTACTACACTCTTTGTCTAAATTGTGGTAAAGGAACTAATATGAAGGCGGAATTAGTCGCATTATGGTGCGTGACCCATGTGGCTAATCTCTTTGGTCTCGCTAAGGTTAAAATTTTCGGTGATTCCTGTGTTACTATTAAATGGGCAAGAGGAGAATTTGAGCCGAATGTAATGAATTTGGTAAGTTGGTGAAGTGGGATAAAGTTTGAACTTAGATCTTTCTTGTCACTATCACTTGATCACATTTATAGGGAATTTAATTCTCTTGCGGATCAGATGTCAAAATTAGCACTCACGGGAGAGGATGGTTATCTACTATGGGAGGAATTTTGTGAAAACCAGAGGGTTGACTCAGGCAATTTGTATTTTTTGGACTAATTTTTCTGTACCTATTGTATGGCTTTAAGGATGTTGTAATGATGTCTATTTTGCTTTTTTGAGGGATTACTTGATCTTTATGATCATGGGATATTACTGGGAAGATAGTTTTTATATGTTGATCATGTACTATTTGAGTTTTTATATGTTGATCATGTACTATTTGAGTTTTTATATGTTGATCATGTACTATTTGATTTAGTATTGAATAACAATAGTATGCTTTTTTAAGCCGAAAAAAAAATAAAATCATATATATTTAAAAAACAAAAAAAATATAATTTCAACAAAATGCCATATGGCAAGTGTGAGTGACAGCAACTAGTTATTAATAGCTATTTTAATAATAAAGTATAAATTGAATGACCTATTTATGTTTTATAGTGTTTAAGTTTTTTTTTTTTTTAAATTGGTTTTCAAACTTTAATTTTCCATTACTAAGAATAAGTGAAATGTCAATACGGCCCAATTATACTACTATGAGTGCAACCTTTGATTTTAGATTTTTTTTATTAATGTTTGCAATAGTTCGATTTAATATTCCCACTTAGTACCCTTAACAACTAATCCTTGGCATCAATGATTCTAGAAACACCCTTGAGGACAAGGGTTGGATATTGCAAGGTGTACTCATAACAATTTTGTTGAGTTAATACCAGTAGGGAATCTTTACGTGTTGAATGTGATTTATCTTTATGAACTCTGCTCGACCTCTTTTGAATGTGATTGTTTGTTCAATTCCAAAATCTGCCACGAATTTCTCTGAGAAAAACCGAATGATGCATAGTGCAACATTGCTCTTCAGCAGAGTCAAAGTACACCAAAGAACAACAGGTCAGAATTCTCCTTCAGCAACGTGCTGAGCTCAATCCAAAGCCAATATTCAAATGTGATCTGTTCATATTTATGCAGATTTAAGACATTGCACAAATGGCTGAACATTGGCTCCTCTCAGATATTGATTTAACGCCAGGGACGATCTTTCTCTTAAATTTTCTGGAGGTTACAACACTCTTCCAGCCAGCCATCTTCCCGATTCTATCCCTCTGTATGTATACACATATTTCTCAGTTTATAGATGAAAAAATGTAATTATTGTCATCTTGATCATGTGTTGTTGTTTTTTAATTGTTAATTCAGGTTATTGATAAGCATAATAAACAAATCTCCGTCCCCTATTATGTATGCTTTCCTGTCCATTTTTTTTGTAAACAATGAACATTGGGAAACTGATACATGGGTGTCCACGGACATATAAATCCCTACAATCGAATGCCTGTGCATCTGAAACCTACTTTTCTGTTTCGGATTGGAAATAGTCTAATTCGTGGGTATGGTGCTCTCGTATTTGTTTTGAGACTGTATCTTGCATTTGTTTCCCCTAATTATCCGTCCACTTTGATGAAAATATATAATTGGTGTTGGGTGTTTTCAATTCTTTAACAATTGTTTTCAAAATAAACAACTAAATAAAAACCCTTATATTTGGTTGGAAATACACCATTTGTTTTGTTACAGATATTTATTCTAGTTTTGAACCGTTAAAAGGAAGATAAATGACTTGGATATTTATTCTAGTTTTGGATATATCTGGATAGATATGTTGAATACAGTCTTTGGCTTGGATGGAATATCGTGCTATTGAAAAAGCGAGTGACTTTTCAATCCATTCCAGTTGTAGGCATTCCATTTCTTCCCTTAGAGCTAGACGAGGATAAAAGTAATTCCAAGTGGGATAGAGACAATTTGACATGGCATGGTGAGGTTCAATTTGGCATGATTCTAAATTGAAAAGATCGAATTAAGACATTACGGAATCGAATTCTCCAGAAGAAAAATGGTTTCAGCTCCCACTCCTTTGTCTTCATGTTGCCAACAACTAATGGTTTTCAGACTTATCTGAACTATAATTACTTATAATGAATGAATTAACGGCTTAAACCATGGGAGGATTTTTCTTATTTCTAACTATTTTCTTTGGACGACTCCTACCTTATATGATTTGGCTTGGTGTCCTAATAGTGGATGCTTGGCCTTGTTCTTTCTTATAGTGGATGCTTGGCCTTATTCTTTCTCATGGTTGGATGTTTTCTCCCTTAGCAAGATTTTCACAAATTATTCACTTAAATCTTTTGATTAGATTTTCACAAATTATTCACTTAAATCTTTTGATTACAATCTTTGACTTGAGTGGGATTATTGTTCTAAAAGGTCACTCGCATGGAGGAATTTAATTTCTTCCTTAAAATTTGTAATTTTTTTATCACTTTAGAAATACATACATAATCATGTGTTTTCATTTTTTGACAAGAACAATAAGAAATAATGATCTTGCATATCAAGTAGACAATGACAATTTAAAGTAATGGTTCATACACCATAAAAAATAGTAAGTATACATTATTTAGAAACCACTCATTAGGATTTTACAATCTACACCAACATTTACATCTATGCAAAGGTATTCCTTGTGATGTCATGCTAGAAAGAAATGAATGAGATTGGATCCAACCTATGGATTACTAAGATGTTAGATCATTAAATGTGGAGTTTTCTTTGAACGTCATAATTCCATAATGAAACATTACAAAGGCCTCATAGTGAGTACATGTTACTTTAGCAAGTACACATGTTTTAATGTCTTGAAGTAGTACAAGTGTCAAGGTGATTTCTATATCTCAAGAGGCAGTTCTTCTACAACTAATTTCCAAGAACAAAAGCCTTTGGAGTAAGAAAGATGATACATGAATCAATATCCTCAAATAAATAGGTCCAATGATAGGGTATTTGGTATTAGGAATCAAAGGAGATATTGATATTTATTTGTCATTTATTTCCTCAACAGGACAAAGGGATATGCAGTGGTAAAAGAACAAAAATTGAGACAACGATACTAGAGAGAAGATACAGACCCTAAAATTATTTCGGTTTGTAAATATAGAGTTATTCCCTCAAACATCATCATTGTATGCTATTTATCATTAGGGGTTCACCCAAAGGTTTGTTGATAATAGCTACTATTAAGGGATAGCAAATAGAAAATAAGAAACGGAATTTGGTTTCTTTGTTGGTGGAATATAACCATAGTTGAGACTTAGTTAACATGAATGGTTTAAATTGCTCTCATTTTCACCTTTATCATGTTTCTCGTTAAGTTATATATATATTTCCAAATATAGAGTTGTGCCATCAAACATCATCATTGAATTTTAAAATAAGAAGTGAAATTTGGTTGCTCTATTGGTGGAACATAGACTATATATAGGTTTCATTGTATTATTTTAAAGAAATCCCTGCAAGGGATAGTGATTGTGGAACATAAAATATCCATTATATTAGAATAGGCCCTCTAAAGACGAGAGGGAAATAGATTAAGGTTTTATGCAATGTGATTTACTTAGTAAGTTGGTCTTTTTCCTATGGAAATTTTATTAACATTAAACATAATATAAAAATAAAATTAATTTTATTGAACAAGCAATGGAAATTGCATATTCAAACATGTTTGAAATATTCTTTCCAATTGTTTCATGAAAACCTATGTTTGATAACCACATGGGAGGTTCCTTTTCATCACCTAAAATGGTTAGATTGGGTGAATTCATTTAAATTAATTTGATTTCTTTCTTTTGAGAATCCAATAGGAATGATTAACTTGCATAATATTTTTCCCATGCTAAATAATAAAATGATGGCTAATGTTTGTCTGACCTTTTGAAACATGATGAAAATGCAAAAAAGGCAGACGAGTCACTTCTCAATGTGATGAACAAATATCACCCCGCTATTAAATAGAGAGTCTAATTAGAGCATGCAATATTTTCAAAGCCTAATTGACCAAGTTTCTAAAGTATGACAAAATGAAATGTCAAAAGCATTAACTTCTAGAGACTACACTTATATATCATATAGATACCCTTTGTGATAATGTGTTAAGGTTTTTAAGAGTTTGTGATATGTTTTATGTTACAGTTGGAATCGTAGTGTGTTGATGTTTGTAAGAGTTAGTGAGATATTTTTAGTGTAAACTTTGATTCTATTTGAGGGTGCTAGTTCAATGGAAGAGCATTAACCTTACAGGTAGTAGGTTGGTGGTTCGATTCCTCCATGCCCTATCTACATAAATCAGTGACTAATTAATGACTAGTTAGCAACAATCAATGACTAAATGTACTATCAAACAACGATAATTAATAACCAAATAAATGACTAAATAACGAGAATTAATGACCAAATAGCAACAATTAATGACTAAATATATGACTAATGGTTGAAGCAATTCAAGAATTTTATGATCAAGTGATAAATGACCAATTTGGTGGGGAGATAAGTGACTTCTAATTTTTCACCAGCATTCATATGACCAATTTTAGTCATTTATCTATGATTTTTAGTCACATATTACCCATTTTGTACTAGTGTCCTACTCATGCACTTTAGATAAAATATGGGTCAATCCATTTTTTGTACTTGGATTGGGTCCCTCTTTAGCTCCCCATGATGTATTTTATGCAAAAATTATTCATGTATCTTGATTAGACCCCTCTTGGTCTTGATAACAAATTGGGTTGAGATATTCATATGAGCATGGGGATGCATGCCTCATTTATATTTGAGATTGTATACTCCAGACCCCTTAAATTGGTTTGTCTATAGGTATGGCCCTTATAGCCTCTTCGGGAGGCAAGACTCTTTCTTTTGACTCACCTTTATTTCTTGTTTAGGTGTTCATGGTTTCCTATGGATTGAAAGAGAAAACAAACATTATCTATTTCGACCATATGATGAGCTCTTGGTATCACACACTAGGGGGCAACTATTAACAATCTAATTTTTCTCACCTACTTTGTCATGAATGTCATAACCATTATACATCATTCTTGTAAATATTAGCCCCAATTTCATCACTTCTATCACCATATGACTTCAACAATGTGACAAAAATTGAAAGAAAGTCAAATTTTGACCCCAACTAACACTGTGCAAATTTCCCCTAAAATTCCATGATGGTACATCATATTGAAAACCTTAAAAATCATGACAAGGTCCCCAAACTATACTTCATTTACTCTTAACTTGTTGTGCACCTCCCAAAAAAGTGTACTAATTGAAAGTTGGCATTCGCTAACTGTTATTGCTGAAAATAACATATGACTTGGCTCCAAAACTTATCTTCCCCACTAAATCATAAATGAAAAGGGGATCATTCACATTAAAGCTAGATCACAATATTGTCCACATTCTTTCCTATAAATACAACCTTCAAAGTCACCATTTCATATCCATACATGCAATGAGGTTATACTACTAAAATTCCAATTGAAATTGAGGGAAAACCATTATCATTTTGCTTTCACCATTTGGAATCGACCTACTTAATCACCTAGTTGGAATTGGACATAAAGGAAAAGAAAAACTCTCCCTAAGGTTAATGCGTACTACAACTAACACTAAGATGTGGTCATCTCACTTTATTCTTTATGTATTAATATCAAATCATTATTTACCTGTTATGCTTTATTATTATTTTTTTTAAACTAGTTTTATCGTTTATATTACATACATGGTTAAAAAATCTTATTAATATAATTTTTTATTATTATTACTATTTGATCTCATAATTAAGATTACACAACCCTCAACTATATACATTTTGTACATATTTCATAATTGACTTAAACTTAAAAATGTTAATTTAATAATATAATGTGTTATATTTAATATGGTGAAGATTATGAAATACTAATTTTTAAGCTGTGCTTTTATGTTTTGATGGCTTGATATGTATTTTTGTCCAGCAAATGGTAATTGACTTAAACTTAAAAATGTTAATTTAATAATATAATGTGTTATATTTAATATGGTGAAGATTATGAAATATTAATTTTTAAGTTGTGTTTTTATGTTTTGATAGCTTGATATGTATTTTTGTCTAGCGAATGGACTATATATATTTCTAGTTTCTTGATAGTGGGTTATGAACTAGAAAAAATGATATCCATATATAACGGATGTTTTTAGATGAGCCCACGTTTTATACTTGACAAGTATTATGTAAAGTACTCGGGAAGAACACTGTACCAATTATGAAAAGTGTGACGTTTCAAACCTTAATCACAGTTCACCAAACCCTCAACGCATGAAGAAATGAAGTATTGATATTTTTTTATTTCATGGAAATAAAAAAAAATACTAATGTAATATAACTAATATGTTAATATAATTAATAGTTAATGTAATTTGTAAATTTATATGAAAAATCTCAATATTATAATTGAGATTATAAAAAGGTGCATCCATCTAAATTCCCTTTTTATCAAATATCAAAAGGTACACTTCTTTAAAAAGGCAAACCTTATTTCAAATTTTGTATTAAAAAGAGTTTGTACCTCATATAATTTAAATGAATCTGTACTATCATTAAATCAATTGAAAACGGCTTATACCTCTCTCTACTTGGAGGTAATAGCATTGTTTCGTTGCCGCGTTGCTGGGTTGTAGAGCGGACTGTCGTCCTAGGAGTTCTATGTGTACAATTTCGTTTGGAGCAATGGACTATTTTATTAACGTACTCCGTAGACTACTTGCTGCATTCGTATGTTCGCTATGTTGTAGAAATTTCTCACGCACACGCTCGTCTGCAATCTTTCGTTTATGATGTCTAGACATAAAAGTTCTGCCAACTAGGAAGGTAATCATGGCGAGAATATGTGAAAATTTAACCTGCAATATGGTAATCATGGCGAGATAATGTGAAAATTTAACCTGCAATATGTTATGGAGGCGTTACTTCTTATTATATCTATGAACATTACGCCGCTCGCACTCAAATATCCACATACCTCGGACTTTAAAGGCGGTAAATCCACATGGTGTAATATTAATCGTGCGCATGATCTACCACTATGATGAGGAACAGATGGCATGTGCAGGTTGTTAGGTGTAATATAAAGCGTGCACATCAACCAAGCATAACGAAGAACAGAGGGCATGGACAGGTTGTTCTCATTTATTGTTCCGCAAGAAAAACCTTTTGGTGGTTTGTCGATGCAGATCCGATTTATAATCCATTTTGCCATTGCAAGTATGGCTGAGGATAATAGATTCATACATGGATAGTTGTCATACTGTACTTCGCAATTATTTTATGCTTATCTACCAGGACTGACCTGAAATGAATTCGGGACTGTCGTTCGTTAGCCACACAGCGCTTGACAGGTACTGGCCAGAGGGAAACAAAGAATCTGACAGGCAAGGGCCATAGCCAATGCCATATTTCAACTTCTTCTGTATTCTATACAAAATCAGAAGAAACATTTCTTCTCCTGCACCTGCACATGCAAGCGATATGTTTGGTTCTTTTTTGCGCCGCTGAAGATCGAGACCTGCCTTTATTTGGGCTGATGATCTGTAAAATGACAAAGACGCATCAGTTTAACACATACTGGCCACTCTGCAAACTCTGCCATGTAGAGCCTTCTGTAAATAACAGACTGCTCTCTACTCCGATGCCTACCATGCACTAATTGCGCGTACAATCACAATAAAATATTACAAGCAGCATACAACCAAATAAATAGTGCCTCAAACAATATTACATTTGTTGTTTGGTAAATGGACGAAGGCCCACAAATGACAAATAAACCTGAAGTTGATGATGGAGACCGAGCATTCGATGGATCTCTAGTCAATTCCGGGAAAATCATGATGATCCAATGACAAGATCACAACGGGCAAAAGCCCGTTAATGAGGTAGGGTTATATCAAGAAATAACTATAGATCCATCTTAAAAGAGATTTACCAAGTTTTTAAAGGGATCAAATTTCTTAGAAATGTAAATCACTTTAAATATTGAGTAAATGTGTAATGCAATATTTATAGTTTTAATTTATCTAATTTGTATACTTTTTTATATATGCAGTTTTAAATATTTTAAATCTAATTTGAGCTGACATGTTATTTTTTATAATATTTAACTATTGTTTATAATGCGTCAATTACACATCTCATCCTACTGAGCTGTAGAATGCGTCTCTTCAAACCAATCACAAAATAATTTGGAAAATAAAACTATTAAAAAAATGATTCTTTAATTAGGATAGCCTAAGCCTGTGAATGTAATAATGAAATGACAAATGAATGCAATAATAGAATAAGAAACTTATAGTCGGTGTATTTTTTTTTTCAATTGAGGTTATGATTCGGTGCGAATTGCTTATTTTTCTAAGTTTGGGTGATTTTTGGCATTTTAAAATTTGGACAATTAGAATTAGAATTGGAATTTACATGATATAAGGGAATTAGAATTTTTAACAAAATTCTTATTGGATTTGCCTATTTAATTTCTTATTGGGATTTATTTTGAATATTATAAGAGTAATTCAAAACATTTTTATATTTCTATTTTAGATTTATAAAGTTTAAAATGGCTTATTAAACCATTCAAGTAAAAAGGATAACATAACCTAATTTGAAAATGGATAAACTTGACTTGGTATAGAATATCAAATTGTGCAATTGTTCTTTGGCATGATTCTTCCTTTGTAAGCAAACGACTATTGTTGTTATTGTTGTACTTGTGGGATACTCATCTCAAAATATTTTGATTTTCATGGTCCTTTGCATATAATTATCGATTAAGACACTCTTCTTCCATTTTCAGGTTTAGTGTACAAGTCTTCCTTACTTAAAGCACTTTCTAAACCTCTTCAAGAACATTGTGTCAACCCCGTAGCCTTTTTGTTTCCCCCTGTGGTGGTGTTGCTATGAATCAATGGTGAGATTTTTGTGAAAAATTATGAGGAGAACCATTGCCAAAGGGTTGTGAATCAAGAACATGCATTTTGATGATGAGGAAATTAACAACCATTCTCACCCATTTGAAGTGAAAATAGTGGTCCAAATACATGCACGGGATCGAGCATATCATCAATACTGTAATCAACATAGATTATCCTCACAAGGGATAGATCAATGACCCATAGGTAAATTTGGAACAATTAGGTTCATTGACGGTCCAAATATGTTATATTGTTACAAATGGTTATAATGACACCCACTAGAACATATGAACGACTCATCTATGCTCAGAGTTGATGGGCCCATTAGGTCCAAAATGTGAAAGGTACCATGAATGACTAAGG
Source organism: Larix kaempferi (assembly GCA_027924585.1). Lineage (NCBI taxonomy): Eukaryota > Viridiplantae > Streptophyta > Pinopsida > Pinales > Pinaceae > Larix > Larix kaempferi. The sequence continues at coordinate 70,225 of BSBM01000790.1, read as the reverse complement.
TTTCTCCTATGGAGATAGAGAAATAGCTCATTATCTCTCAATGGATGATAAGCAAAAGTGGGGACTAGATCTAATGGACAAGAATCCAACCACCAGAGGAGGTCAATAGTTATAAATCAGGAGGGCATGTGCATGGTCAAGGATTCACTTGTAAATGAAATCATCAGTTTATAGGAAACTGATGGTCATGCCCCCCCCCCCTCCCCCCCTGCCAAAAAAAAAAGATTAACAACTCACATTAGATCCCCTATATATTGGCCACCCCCCCCCCCACCGCCCCCACATTGATGGAATCAAAATTGTCCATTAGTATGAAGACTCACCCCAGGGGTCCCATCATCCATATATCCATATTTAATGAGAACACATCCCATGTGTGAACCCGGTACTTGAGCAATGATGACGATTGTATAAAAGTTTCATTTAATCAAGGTTGATCTAGATTTAATGCCCACATGTGATCATAATGATTTCCTCCATAAAATATGAGTTATTAAGAGCTCCTCTTCCATTTTTTTGAAATATTGAAGGAATAAAAAGGTCTAGAAACAATATTAAGGCTTGAAATCTATGTAACCCACTGTGGAGTTCGGTACTCTCCTCCAAATTCAGACTAGTTGTTCAATAATAGAGAAAGAAAACATAACACAAGAATTTGGCAGAAAAGGATTAAATCATTCTCAACAGTTATATTCATCCAATGATATTAATACATAGTACATGGATCTAAGCACCTCTATATCTAAATCTCATTAACAACTTATCAGTGGATAATGACAAGACCTCATCAAGAGATAAGGATGACAACAAATAAGAAGTGATATAGGACTTTGTGATTCCATAGGGACTCATAGGCTAACAATATCCATCTCAATCATCATAAGTCTAAATCATTATGCGAACAAGGCAACAGTAACTAGTGCACATACTGTTATCATCATAATCTTCAACCTAAAAATTCTTAATTGAGCATTGATGAACATATGCCTATTAAAAAATTGCTAAATTTGGATGTTGGAACCTAGAAAATCCCACTATCCAAACAAGTGAGTATTGAAATTCGGTGTTTTCATTGATGTCAAGCAAGAAGCATGAAGCCTTGATGTCATTTTGAAGAAGTGTATACAAAACAAGGCTACCTATCCGCGCAATATGAATCGGTACATGTCGCACATATACTAGGCTTTTGCGCAATAAACATCGCTTAAGCGACATTGAGAATGCAATGACACTTAAGTGACATTTCAAACATCATATCTCATTATGGATTCTTTTGTATGAAATATTGATTTAATGTTGTTTATGTGATGTTTACGGATTTATTTTTAATCGATGATTATTTCCTACTTTCTACATGTTTTCTAATAAAGGTTTTTTGGTTCACTTTGCTTAAATGATGTCTTATCTCAATGTATATTGTTTTATATAGAAACGTTTATTTAATGTCATTTTTGCGATGTTTATTGATTTATTTTTTATCAATGATTATTTTATACTTTCAAAGTGTTTACTGATAATAATTAAAATTGCTCATTCGAAAATGCATCTGGACACAAAACAAAACAACCCCTTTTTTTTGAAGAATTGAGATTAGATGACATAATACTATAGATAAAATTTTCTACCCATAATCAAAATTTTATTCAGTTAACTTTTTCTAATACTATTTAATTTCTCTATTTGTGAAATTCATTGAATGTATTCTTATTGTACTATGAGTGAACTAAATACCTTTTTGAAATAGAAAACAATGTCAATTAACCCTAACATGGGCATCGGTGCATCCAATCGGTTGACTTAAATATAGTCTGTAATCAATCAAGCATTAGCTCTCACTACAGATGTTGATCTTGATGAGTGCAATTATTCTATACATATAAACAATTATGAGAAACCATGTCAAAATCATCTTAAGTTTCTTGATATTGGTGATGGGATATGTGATTTTCCTTGCATGAAATACAAAGGCATAAAGAGAAAAATAATTAACAAGTCAACACCTAAGAAACATTGCTTAGAGCATGGGAACCTAGAAGGGGGAACCCAATATCACCACTTGAAAAGATAGAAACAACATATTTTTCTCATTTTTAATAGATTTAAATGCTTTCATATTATGATAATATTTATATTTATGTGTTTGTAATTACAAAGAGAAAAGTGCTTATGCTTTGAATTCTTAATGCTAGAATTCATGGTAGAGATGGTGAGGGTGATAGAATTGAAGAAAATCTATGGGACAATGACATTATATTAGTGATTGTTGGAACCTAATTTGTTAGGGTTAGGTGAAGACAAATAGTCTTGTGAATTCCTAGGGACATCATGGAAGATGAAAAACCAAGCGTCACCTTACTCATGTATTTATATGTACATTCTTACTGAAAATAAAATATGCTTTCACGCCTACTTTCATTGTCTTTGTTTGGTTTCCACTTATATACCCTACCGGGTATCCCAATAGTGGTATCGTAGTAGTTATGAGCCCCATGGCATATGCCTACATTTCTGCTACATCTTCTACTCTACCTGCTAGCTCTGTTGACCTTCAAATGTGCACACTAAGGTATTATTTATCAGTTTTTTCTCTTCCATGCTTGCTCTTTGTTTACTAGGCATATATTTTTGTAGTTGGTCATTTTAATTATACTACCTCTATCCTTCTCCTAGCATTATTCTCTACCTCCTCTGTCTTCCATTAGTATTTATGTTGTACCTCTGCATATTATTTCGTCAAAGGTGTATCTTTGTCCTTGAACCCTAGTAGTGTTAATTAATTAAATTTTTTGCATCTACCATGATTCTATCAACTACATAGGTGACATTATCATCAAACTTGTACATTTTCTCTGTGGATTTTGAGGTACGTATAAGCTTGAAGTAGCCCATTTCTTCCTTTCCATTATAACCCCACAAGATTCCTTCTTTGTTTGCAATCACACTGATTGTGAGAATAGAGCCATTATTTCCTCCCCATCCAACAAGAATGACCCCAAGCTTATGGACCCACCTCTCGGTTTTCAAGTCACATTGCACGCTCTTCGACTTGATGACCCAATTGTATTTGCCATTAACATTCTTTTGCATGAGCTCGGTTTTCTAGTATTCATAAATCGAGTGAATGCTTTCCTTAGAGTACTTGAAATTGGGGCTTTCAATGCAGAATATTTGGATAAACATTTTCACTCGTGGCTGAATTAGAAAACGTATTTATTGGAAGGGAAACTCTAACAAAAACCACACAACAATGTCTATTTAGAAATTAATGGTTCACTCTCCTCTATTGTTGAGAGTTTTTGGACATGTATTCCATCTGTGTTTTGGATGTTTGCTGGAGAAGAGATCAGGAACCAAAGGGGGTTCACAGTTCCCTCTATAACTCTATTTGAAATTGACTTTGAGACTTCTACTAAAAATTGGACAATAGTGCTCCATCCACTTTGCATGAGCTACTTGTTGGAGATTACATTTGTATAATCTTTTTTTGTGTGCCATGAACCCTTAATATTAATAATCTAATGAAATTCATGATTAACATTTCCAGTTTTATTTTGAAAAAGTGAAGATCCTTTGGATTTTAGATGAAATTCATTTAGATTTTTAGTTCCACTTGCATGAAATAGTTTTTTTTGGTCAATACACCATTTTTTGTTTCACCACTATTAAGTTGATAGGGAGTTAAATTTTGAAAATTTATGAATTGGCTGGACTTGGACTCGACATAACTATGCTTTTCTTAATTGAGAAGATTGTAAGGGGATTGTAGTGTATAAATTTCCATTATATCATAGAAATTGTTGTATAGCTTACATTAGTGTAAAGATTTAGGCTTGCACTTTGTATGATAGAGATTGCTTGTATTACCAACCAATCTATTACAATAGAATATATTGTAATCTTTTGCAATGTTTTCTTGTGAATTCAAACTAGTATGGCTGATGTACTAGCTGGTCGATTGAGGTGAAGGAATCCCACATTGTTTTCCTTAGTTTGGACCAAATCTAGTAGAACAAATGTTTTTGCAAAGATTATAAGAAAAGATGTTTTATTGCAAGGAGTTGGTGGTGGATTGCATTGTAGAATAATGCTATGTGTTTTTGTGGCCTTGTCACCATAAGTTAAGCATTATCAAAAATCCCAAAAGCAATGAAATACCAAGGTCTATTTTCGGATTCAGAGGTAAAGCATTTAAACTTTTAGGATCACTCTAGTTTCAAATTCATTATCAAATTGTAACTTGCAAACAACCATTTCTACAAGTTCACTTGTATTTTGGTACATACAATTGTTCTTTACAAATATCAAAACAAATCAAAGTTGAATTGTATTGTAAATAGGTGCACTTTCAGTAGAAGGTGACACCATCCAGCTATAGAGTTTGAGACTTCAGTTGTTGAGTCTATTTGTAAAAGGGTAGAGTTACAAGAATCCTGCAATTTGTTATTGAGTCAATTATAACTTGGACCTACCGACACAAGGAGGCCTTAGTTAGTCCTCATAATGTCTCGAACTCAAGAAATATTAGAGTTATTGAACACTCTAATACTTATTTCTATCAATGATTCAATCATGATCAACAAAGTGACTTTGTAGAATATTATAACTCATCTATAGGATTCAAAAGCAAAAGTGGACATTCTTTAGCATGACGATGTACACCAAAGGAATCAACAATCTAAACTAGTTCTTGTTCAAAACAACCATATTTTTTAATATAAAGATAATTCCTATAAGCTTTCATTGCAAACCAATTCATTGAAATGACGTCAGTAGATGAATCCCTCATTATAATCATGTTCATCATAATCTTTCCAAGTCCATCATCATATCTTGGGAAGAACTTAGGATCAACAAACACAAAACAAGTATTAGATATGATAAGTGACCTTTCATATTCTTAATTATTCTAGACCAATCTAGTTTCAGAGTTGTATACTTCTTCAAGATGAATCCTCCTCGCCTGTTCTAGATCAGTTCCAACATTGTCAACAAATTGGCCACATGGAAGAGTCAGTATTTGATATTCATCCTTGTCATCATTTTGGGAAGCATAACCATTCTTCAGATAGATATTCAACATTGAATAAACCTGTAAGATTGAAGATTCATTGTGGATGGATAACTTCTCATCAATGGTCGACAATAACCAAGAAGATATATCATTCATATCACATAAATCAGTCTTGAGTTCTAACAAAACTTGTAGCATAAAAGTTCCTTGCTTATCATCTTATACCTAGCAGGGGGGATATCATGAAACAATAGTCAAGATTCAAGTTTTGAAGCCCTATTAATCTGAAAAAAAGCAACCAAAACCTTCTTCACTTCCATAACAAGTGAGCCTGAGCCACGACCAGATTTAGATCCCAAATTCAAAGTTGTTTCTAGAAGAAAAAAAGAGAGCCATTAAATTGTGGTATTCCATGTCTAGTTTTGATAGTCATACCCAGCATGAAATTTTCTACTCACATTGTTCCTGACAAGGGTGATGGTGGGTCATTAGAAATAAGAAAGCGAGAATGAACGATCTTGAACCAGTGCTAGATCCATAGGAATAACTTTGTGCTAGTGTCAAGGCCTTGAGCCAGAGCCACCTTGCCATAGTTAGAGCTACATCTAGAGGCAGAGTTAGAGCCATGTTCTACTTAGCATGATTTCGTTTGTGGTTTTCCTAAAACAACCCATTTAGTAGAATACATCAGCCTCATATTGCTTCTGCTAGACATTAGTTTGTGGTGGTCCTTAAACAACCATCTTCCAAAAGGAACCACTAAGCCCTAGAGCTAAGTTCTAGAGAGAACCGTTGAGCAAGAACCAAAGTTAGAGTTAAGTTCTAGATAGAACTATTGAGCCAAAATCAGAGTTGTCACCAAGTTCCATATTTTGTGATCATCCTAAAACCACCCATTTAGTAGAAGACATCATCTTCTTCTAGCTTTTGATTTGGAGATCACTTTCAACCATTTCTAGCTCCATTTCTTTGGACTCATATACACCCCATCAAATTAAGGAGGGGAACATTCGAACCTAATCCATTAGGGTTAGGTGAAGACAAATAATCTTGAGGATTCCAAGTGATAGATTAGAAGATGAAAACCAAGTGTCACCTTACTCATGTATTTATATGTACATTCTTAATGAAAATAAAGTATGCTTTTATGCCTACTTTCATTGTCTTTTCTTGGTTTCTACTTTTCCTCCCTATTGGGAATCCCAACAATGATAATGAAGGGATAATAGGTTGATCCATGAAACATTTTTTTACATGGATGAAAACTCACTCATGGATGAGAACTATGAATATATTAATGATGCACGTCTAATTGATCAGGCACAAAAACTCCTATACAAAGACTATAAGAAAAGTCTACTCTCTGCTAGTTTGCTTGGTAACATGAGCATGTCCTTCTATAAATAAGTGTGTCCGTGCTCCTTTGATTGGCCTTGTTTTTTGCTATTTTTCTATAATAGTCGATCCCAAATTAGTTCAACTAAAGGATTGTAGGTATTATTGTAAAGGAATTTACCTATTTTGAGTACTTAAAGAATTGCATGTTTTCTTTGGGATTTTTCGGCCCTATTTTATCCTGTTTGGATGTATATAGTAGTTGATCCTAGAGGTCAACTAGAGGATGTAGGTATTCCTGTAAGGGAATTTACCTATTTTGAATACTTAAACAATTGCATGTTTTCTTTCACAAAAAGGAAAAGAAGGAAGCATTGCTGGTTTTTGCTCTTTTCCACACATTTTATGTCGTGCAGGTACTAGTTGGTAGTTTCATTTTACCTTCTATAAAGTTTTTGAATGCATGCTTATTATATATTGAAGACAAAATGAAGGACTGAGTTGATATTGTATGGTTATTAGAGATTTTTTTCATCAAAATTTAATTGGATACCCTTTTTCAAAGAAGAATGTGATATGATCATTTCACATTGGTTGAACATCCTCTTTTTAATTGTTGTTTCATGATTCAAAGATTAGAGTAATTCCGTTAGCATGCTCTTCTGAAAATATTAAAGAATTGCTTTCTTTAGTTGCGGGAGTTTTATCAACATATTTCTTATCCTTTAGGTTTGAAATTTCCTTCTTGGTTCTTGTACTATTCATAAGTTGTTTATTTTGAAGAATTCCTTTCAAATTTCAAATTAATGATTTCCATTTGCAAGTATTATTTTTGGCATCTTTTTAATTTGAGAACAAAATCATTTTATCCCTTATACACCCCTTTGAGTAACAATATCCCTAAAAAGGAATGTAACTAAAATGAACTACACTTTTTTTCTTTGATAGAAAACAAATATTAGTCTATGTTCTAGGGCCTTGGGTGTAGCCATGGAGAGAAAATCCTCCAAGGCCACTAAAATGAAACTAGGATCTCATCCATTGAGTGTGAAATCCATTAGTATCAGGATACACTTGTTGGGAAAGCATTCCTTAAATTCATGTCAAACATGAGGTTAAGCTGAGTAGGAAAGTCAGATTATCCATTCGTTGCTTGTTTGGTGGGATATGCAAGTACACAAGATTTAGGTGAATTTGAAAATCCTTAGAGTGACACCATTTCCATCTAAATTTTCAGTTTTAGGAATTGTTCCTACATTTCTTACCCATTCACAAACACCTAACCCATGATTGTTCTACTTGACTGTTAAATGTGAAGTAGTAAAATTAGTTTCATTTCCTAGGTTCCTCACAAGTAACTGGAAGTGGGAAGTGCTTGTGGTACCTAAGGTAGATGTTGGCCCCCTTGATTTTTGAACACATGGTTACAGAAGATAGACAGATGGTCAAACTCGAGAAGACTTGTGGATGAGGAAAAAGTGGAGAAGCATAGGAATTAAGAAATCTACATTAAGTTGCCACATTGTCATGATGTGGTAAAATATTGTAATTGCAGGGATCATAAATCACCACTGAGAATGTATAAAATATCCATAGTAGCCAAAAAATCGAGGATGATGTGCATGTGCATGGGAGACTGTAAGTGGAGGGACTGAGTAAAAGGGGTTGAAATAAAATCACAAAGATTTTTCAGTATTTTTGTTGATGTAAATGATTACCAAACCTAATAAATATGGAATTTGTATTACCCCATTTAAAATTTTATTTGTGCATGAATGTTTGATGTTTATGTGATGTGCTATCCTAGATCGACTTAAACTATGATGTTAATGAATGCTAATTCCAATTGATTATTTGTGTAATAACATGTCTAGTAAAATGTGTAATGTACTTTTTGTACTATCCATTCACTAGCGTCCCTCACTTCACACTGGTCAGGATGTGCCTTGTGTGAGACCTTCTATTCAAAGAGGATTGAAAATAATGGAACTCTAGAATACAAATGGAATTTGTTGTGCACTTTCACAGGAATTTTGGTATCCCATTATGTGCCAACATCATAAATATAAAATACACCTCTACTCCCTTGGAGAGTGCCCATCTTCATGAGGGTACTTGCACCTTGGGTTATTGTGGTGTGATGGTTGTCGTAATTGTCTCTTGCACCTTAACTGCTTAGAAATGGACCCTAATAATCCTAGGATGACCTTCGAAAGTCTTGTTTTGGCTCTTCACTAAGTCCAATACAGATATTTAACAACATTGGGCTTGTCTTTGAGATAGTGGATTTGCATGGATATATGTTATAGTCTTTTATATGTGTGTGTTGATTGCATTTTTCAACCCCTTAGGAGGCCTCAAATATTTTTTATTTGACCTGGAGGTTATGGATAAATTTATTGAAGAGACCAAACAAGGAACCCTTGTGTAATGGGATCCTTGTGTTTTTGATTTCTCTAGACACATTAGTGCTCCTTTGATGGCCACCTTGAATTTTCTTGGATTCACAATGTGGTATTTGATTCAGTTGTTTTCCACTTTGAATGTCCCAAATGTTCCTAATGCTTTTCAAATAATCCCTAGATGTCAAGATCATCAAATCCATTTTCCTTCTTCACGAGTGAACCTTTTCCTCCTCCATTTACCTCATCTAGTGAAATTCTAGCTCGAAGTAAAAAATAGTCTAAAAGGAATACAAAGAGGAAGAATAAGAAGAAAATGTGAATACAAGAGGGCATGCCACTAGCCAATGCAAGTCACGCTCTAGGAAATTTGCCATAAAATGTAGTTGTGCTAGGGGAAAGTCACCATTCACTGGCAATCATATTGGAGACAACTCACAAGTCATTGCAAGTCATACTAGAGTCAAGAAATCAATTGCTGTAAGTCATGGTGGGGGAAAGAAACCAACCATTGCAAGTCATGATGGGGGGAAACAACCAACCAATGCAATTCATGCTGGGAGCATTGATATGCTTGAGTAACCTAGATAAATAGGATGCAAGCCTAGGTTTATTTGTAAGCTTTGCAAGGGAAATCACCTTACTCATATGTGCTCACTTGGACCATTTGGCCGCTTTTGGCTAAGGATAATGAAACTTCATTGTTGTTGGTTTTCCCTACATGGGGGTTTCCGGGGTAAATTGTGTTCTATCTATTATTCTAATGTTGCTATGATTGTGATTATTATTTTGTTTCTCATTATATGCTCTTTAAATATTAACAATGCAAATGTTCTAAAATATTGAATGCAGAAATCTAAATAGTGCAGAATCAATAGCAATGGACTCACAATCTTCGTGGGTGGGCCCTTTCCTACGTAGATTGTGAGCCTATGATAACCAAACGGTGAGATGCAACAATATAGGATTGTATATTTCTATCTCCCCCCCATTTTTACATACGGAGGGTGAGCATATATAATGAGATCCCTTCCTTCAATGTGGCTCAACGGACTTATTAAAATACTAACCAATTCGACTCCTGGGCTTTTTTACAAAGAGAAAGAGTTTTGACTCATCCTTAAACACGTCAACTTTAAGAACCAGCTGCCATTAAAATCCTGGGAAAAATCTGCCTCAACCAGATGAAGATTCCTGCCAATCTGTTCAGTTTTTGGGAAAACGACCCACGATCTAGCTAAATGAGTCCATTTCGGAAGTGGGATTTTGATGGTTTTAAAAAATTCATTATGATATGCTCACAAATAGCATCCAAAATTAGCTTCCTAAAAAATGACTGCAAATATCAGTGGTGGCGGTCTTCATAACAAGAATGCTTATCATTCCCTTTATAAGTGGCGGGTTGGTATGCAATTTAATTCAGCCATTTTCTCTTCGAAACATGGATCAAGCTTGGTTGGCGATGACGGGGTTCAATGTGCATGCCCAACTAGTGTCATACAACAATCTGAACATGATTATCTCTTTTTAATGGCATGATAATTTAGGTCTTTGGCATTTTTTGAACCGACAATGACCAACTGTATGCAACTCTCAAATGGTCAATTTTCCTTCAATCCTTCAATGTGACTACTCAATCGATCCTGCAAGAAACTTTCCTGCAAACACAATTTTTAATTAATACAAAACTTTTGAAATGAATAGAAAAAGTATTGTTACATCGTTCAATGAGTCAAAAGGATAGAAAAGGGTAAAATATTCTTCATATATTTTATTTTGTGCATTTCTCGTTTTCTGCCATAAATCTTCACATTCCATTAATGATGGCCTAATATAAAGGATTGTTAATATCCATGGAAATAAAAGTTGTATGATTTGAAAAATTACAACGTTATGTTAAATGAGCTATGATACGTCCCCAGGTTTTAATATTGCCTTTTGCATAAAAACACAATTAGAAAATAACCAAAATCATATAATTAATTATTCAAACTAGTTTCAAGTGAAAAGATAATGTCACGGTGATAAACGATGGAGTAATTGTTTCAATCTTTTATACTCATGATTTTCTTCATACCAACAACATTCAATATTAATTTGAAAATTTTAAATGAATGCCTCGCTTGTTTGAATAATGATGCAAGACCCAATGACACATGTCCTAGTTTCTTGATGGAAGAGAAAATCCAGAAATAGGTACTGAAACAAGTGTTGAAGCAAGAATAAGCTCATTATCAACAAAACCACATATAATACATAGAAAATAATAAATTAAGCATCTCTTACTTTCAATGTTTTCAATTAATAGATTATAGTAAAATATGTTTTTTTAAAAATAACTTTATTAGATTATGGTTAAATGTGAGGTGAAAATCCGGGGTGGCAGGTGCGGGTGGGGTCTTATTTGATCCCGGAGGAAATAAAATTGAATCTATCTCGTGGGGATTAGGAATCAAGACAAACAATGAAGCTGAATGGCTTGCTCTCGTCTTATCTTTCATTATGATATCCTCCCTCAACATCGATAACCTCAGAGTTTATGGGGACTCCAGACATGTCATTCAAACAATAAGAAGGGGCGTCGCCCCACATGGATCTAGAGCTTACAGGTACATGCAAAGAATAAAATCTAATCCTCACTTTTCTCAGACTTCTTTCTTTCACATCTGTCGAGCAAACAACAAGTTAGCAGATGAAGCGGCCAACAAAGGAACTTTGCTAGACATCGGGCACATGGAGAACTTAAATGGTGCCTTGGGTTTTCAATTTATCCCTTAATCTTTTTTCAATGGTTAAAAATATTATGGTTTTGGGTTTGATGGGGCTTTGTGGATTGAGGGTCCTCCTCCCCCCATCCCCGTCCTCCTCCGTAGTCGACGGTATGCGTGCTCCTGCCACACGCCCTCCTCTCCACAGCGCATGGCACTCGGGCCCTCGTGGTGCTGTCAGCTCCCACAAACTGCACTTAAATGGGCCAACTGCCCCTCCTTTGCTGTATAACGTAATGGATCGAGCTCTCTCCAGTGCGATGAACAGGCTTTCCCTCGGCGACTTGGGCTCTCCATCCTCCCGTCCCGGACTGTTATTCCACCACAGGGCGGGCAATATGCAGAACATTATGGCGGCCATTGCCGCGTTGAGTCGCACCATGGTCGACATTAAGCTGTCTGTGCGTAACACCTACAACGAAGTCTGCACAAGCGTAAACCAAAACGTGGAAATGGCCAAGGATTTGAGCTACACTGTGAACCAGCTCGCTTGCCAGGACTCCAGAATTGGTGACCTGGAGCGAAACCTGTTCGAATTGATGGGCAAGGTGGATAATATGCAGGAAGATATTGCAGTGCTCACCGAGAAATCGCAGGGAAGCTGCGTCCATGGCAGTCTGACGGTTAACCAGGAGATTAAGCAGGAAAAGCCAGATGCGGCTTCTGTCTACCTCAAAAAATATGGATAGTTTGCAGTTTCAGTTCAGGTTCCTTTTTTTTGATGCTTAAGACTCTATGTTTTTCTGTATATTCCTAAATCAGCAGTTCGTCAGGGTTTATCCCTGCTCTACTTTGAACAGTTTTAGCCAGGTTTTGTTTAGAACTCATGCAGGTAGACAGATAGAAACTTCAGTTTTAAATTCTCAAGCACTTGTTACTTTGTCAAATTTTTGTGAAAACTTGTACTGAATGGCTGTGCACAGCCTTTATAAATATATCTATTTCCCCTGTTCTTGTTAAAAAAAAAAAAATGTGAGGTGAAAATAATGGAATATAGTGGAAGAAAGAGATCATTTTAGGATCCCAACATCCCCTCAGACTAAAGGTATGGCATTTCCTTGGGCTATAAAGAAATTGGAACTAACTTAGATTCATTTTAAAAACTAACCTTCAGGAGGACTAAGGAAACTTTATTTTTGCAAGAAAAACTAGAACTGGGAAAATGCGTATTAATGACCAAAATTGATGTTTTCGTTATGGTTGTAAATTTTAGAATTCAAATCTCTTAATACATACTATTTCATCAATTGGTAACAATTTATGCTCACAAAGACCATAGAAGTTATGATGTTCGGGCGAGCGCACAAAGTTGCTCCCCAAAAACTATTGCAACAGGATCACTCGCACGCACCTAAGGCAGCACGCACACGCTGCTAGGTTCAATACTGAACTGAGGCACACGCATGCTTCTGCACATGCGTGTTTTTGGCGCATGCGTGCTCAGATGCGCACACGTGCTCCTATTAAAAAATATAAAAAAATAGGGTAGACTCTTTGCCATTCCATCGTTTTCGGCCAAGCGTGACTTCCTCTCTGTGTGTGCGTCATTACAAGCCACCAAACTCACCATTTCCACTCCAAAACGATCCAAATCCATCCACCAACTCGTCAACAAGTCAATTGGATAGGCAAATTCCATTTTTTTGTCATTTTATTCATTGTTTTTTGTTTAATAAATTTGTAATAATTCCCAAATTATTAAAACAATAGAGAAATTTTCAATTGCATATTATAAACCCACACAATAAATGAACAAAATGTTAACATGGATTCCAGTGGTACACAAGAAAACACTAATCTTGGAACCAATGAAAACCCTCAGCAAAATCCAAATGCCCAAGAAAATCAAAACCCCCAACCAAATTTTGACCAAGATGACTTGAACCACTATGTAAATTAAATGAGAGTGCACACTCGAGATCTAAGAAACACAGGGGAACCATCTCGAGTGTCCCTTGCCACCTCAATTGAGAGCTCAATTGACTCCCTCATCCATGCACATCGCCAATTGACTCACATGACTGAATATAGAGCTAGGATGCGGGAGTATTATTCCACAGGCATTTCCATGGAGGAAATAAAAGATTTGAATATTACAAAGGCCCAATTGTACAGTATGTTCACCAATCCAAGAACACAACAATCATCGGAGACTAGAAAGCCACGTGTATGCATGGATTGGTGTCATTTACAACCATGGAGGGACAATTGGATGCATAGGTGGTTCATGGTTTACAATAAACCTCCTTGCAATAATGGGGAGGTTCCACAGTACTTCCTTCAGGAAATGTGGACTGAGTTTGTGCTCATTTTACATGTCAACTATTTTGACATAACTGAGTTCTAGGGTGTTGGGCGTGGCTCTGCCCAAGATCGACATGCTGCTAGGAGGAACCCACTTAGAGGGCCACTAGCTCCTAGGTGCGAGCCCAACCCCTCTCCCCAGCCGCCTCAGTTACCCCACGAACTTGATTAGATCGAGGGCGTGATGAGGAGTGTTGCGTGGGGACTGCTTAGACACACTGCCTTTGTAGCAACTACTACAGTGGAGAGACAGGATGACCCTGATGGAGACGCAGGTGCAGGGCCTTCACGACAGAGTCATGATAGATCTGTCACCGATGGTAGCCATGTTGGGCCTTCTAGTTTGATGGGGACAATGCGACATCTTTGTCCCCATTGCGGGCACACTTTCCCTGGCCTGATCGAGGGCTGCTATATGGAGCAGGTTAGCACTTTTTTTAATGTGTTTTCAATCATCACTTGATAATTTGTAAAGTAATTTTAAATTATTTGTTCTTGACTTAAACTATTATTTCAATGTACAACTATTTAGAGCTGAGACGCTGTCATGGGAGAACGCAACATCTCCCAACCTGGATGCAACAATGGCAGCTACAACTGAAATTGCGCCACCTCACACAGAGGTATTTTCAGTACCCCACACAATATTGTTATTACTTATGGCATTGCTATTTTTATTTATTTATATTTATGACATACATGATGATAGTTCGTACAATATTTTTTAATATTTTGATTGATTAAATAATTACTTGTTTAATATGTTTATAATGTGCATGTGTTTTGGTGTCCACAGGTATGCACGGTCTACGATGATCAGCCATCTTCGCCAGGGGTTGGAAGATCACCATATATATAGGTACAATCTGTAGTTAAAAGCACACTTTTAATTTGAAATGTTACGACATACTATGGTTTAATTTGATTTTTGTTTACTAAATTATGATATTACAAATTTGTATGCAGGGTGTGTCAACAGCTGCAGGCCACTTTAGTCCCATGTTTCCACCCTCTCCCATGATTCTCCCCCCTCGGTTCCATCCAGACCCCTCTCTCCATCCACCCCATCCCTTCCATCCACCATCCCCTCTCCATCCATACTCCCCCCTCCGTCCATCCTCGCCCATTCGTCCATGCCCCCCCATCCATACATACTCCCCCATTCATCCATGCCCCCCTGTCCATCCATCCTCCCCCATTCGTCCACTCCCCCCCTTCCATCCACCTTACCCCCTTCGTCTACAACCTCCCCTCTATCCATCCTCCTCCCTCTACCCAACACCGCCCTCCCATTCACCATACCTCAACATCCCCCCTATTCCTTTTGGGTTGATAGCCCCTATTGTACAACCGGTAGGGGTTCATCGTCCACAATGTCGTCCTCCACCCCATACCACCATGTTTTCTTCCTCCATTTCATCTCTAGTTCTTGCCACTATTGTGGCAACTACTATTCCATTATCTTCCCATGTATCTACAGTGGTTTCACCCATAGTTGTTGCATGTACATTTGTGCCCCCCCCCCATGACTGCATCAGAGTAGGTTGTCCATCCAACTGCTATCCCAAAAGCCCAGCCATGTCCATTTCCGGAGGTTTCACAGTGAGAATCAAGTTAATTTATGAAAATGTTTTGATGCATTAACCAAAATTAATTTAAGCAATTATTATTTTTCAATGAAATGATTGTCGTAAATGTTGTAGGGTGGAATTGCTGAGAGGCTCAGCAGATCCAGGACACCTGCCTCTCATCTCCCACTTGCATCAGCGGTGAGTTATTTAATATTTGGATTGTACATTCATTTTATAAATGTGTTAAATGTTACAAATGCTTGAAAATGATGGTATCTTATGTCATTTGTTTCAGAGCATGGAGAGACGGTTTACTACTAGACGGAAGGAGACCCGAGATTCTAGTAGCTCCAAGAATAGGAAGACCGATTTTGGAGATGCACCTGGGAGTGACCGGGGTGGTCATAATGCTTGACACACCATGTTATGTACATTAGCTACTATGTGGCACCAATGGCCATGTACTTTGTATCTACGGCACGAGTTGCCATGTATTTTGGATCTACGACACACGTTGTCGGATTTTGTATAGGGCACGAGTTTCCATGTATTTTGGATCTACGACTAGAGTTGTTGGATTTTGAATAGGGCATGAGTTTCCATTGTAGGTCCATTGGGAACCATGTTCCACTATTTTCCTGAAAATTTATATATTTGTTTGAGTTTTTTTCCACTATGGTTTTATCTCATGGATTTATATATAGTTTTGTTCGAGTTTTGTTCTATATATGTGTATAATGATTTGGATTCAAATGTATGCACATGAATATATATGTACAATGAAAATGATTTAATTTTTTATGTATTATAATTTAGGCAAGGGATTAGGCAACATAATAGAGTTTCATTGTGATTAGAATACAAGCTAGGGTTTACGCTACCAATTAGGGTTTTTAGGATAAGATCTCGTGTTTCTAGGATAGGCTCCAAGCTCTAGGGTTACTAGCTTAATGTTGAAATCCACTATCATGAAAACATTGTCACCAACACCATTCCCACTACCACAATCACCATCAAGCCTCGTCATCCTCTTGCTCGTGGTGCCTCCATCCTCATCCCCATCAATCATTCGTCATCCACCATCAATCTAATGCACTTTGTCTCATTGTCACCATCACCATATCTATCCTCAAGCCCATTATCACCATCGTCATCATCGTACTCATTGTCACCATTGTCGCCATCATGCTCATTGGAGTCTAGGCCATTTGGCCTCTTTGTTTATGTATTTTGGGTCTCCTTTTTTTATTTTATCATTAATAATTAATTCAAATGATATTTTTCATTTCCTTAACAAATACGCATATATATATTTATTTATCCTTTTTCCACATCATCATGGGTTTCTTTTTCATGATGATATCCTTTTTCATCACGGGTAGCCTAAAATATGCCTGCACTGCCTTCTCCAAGTGCCCGCATGAGCCACCAAAGTGCCTACAATGTGCTCCCTATATTCCCGCATCTCCATTTAGTAATGCCCGCAGGTGTCCACAATTAAATTCCCACATGGGACCTTTAAAATGCCTGTAGGCCACTTCAAATGCCCTCATATTTTGTCTTTTTGCATGTCAACAATATCTTGTCGTGCCACTATTCTTTGCCATGTCATTGTTCACCTTAATGTATCTTGAATTCTTCCATGGCATGCTTTGTCCTTTGACCTTTCCATGCCTTTTCCTTTGACCTTTCCGTGCCTTGTCCTTATCCTTATGTTTGTCATGTCCTCCTTGCCTTTTGTTCATTGACATGTCTTCAGCCATGTCAAGTATTATGCTTCCCAAGTCATCAATGCTTGTCAAGTCATCAATGTTTTGCTTGACACTTGTCATACATCAAACTTGTCACACCTTTTTCCCTTTGTTGTCCTTGTCTTCGTCATGCTTGTCATCAACCTTTGTATTTTTGTCCATTATCCAACTTATGCTTGCTAAGTCTTGTCCTCCTTGTCATCTTGTCTTTGACCTCAACTCATTGTCCTTTGTCATTAATGTATTGCCATCAATGACAATCATATTCATCAAATAGAATTTTGAATTCAACATTAAAAGACTAATTGAAGACATTTATTGCATTGATCAAGTAACATCTCACCATTGTGTTATGAAAACATTATATTAATGGAAAAAAATAATAATATCTTTCAACAGTTCAATGAAATTAGCACATGCATGCTAATTTGATATCTTATTTAAAATTGTGTTTTTTGTCAACTCCAAGGGTTCATACCCATTGATCAAGATTATGGTTGCAAGGGAAACATGTTGCAAGGAAAAACAAAAGTTAACAAGATAAGTCAAAATATGTTTAAATAACCTCTGTCATAATAGTAACATGCTACGCATATCATCAATGTAAGCCTATGACATTTTCACAAACTAAGAGGAAGTCCAATAGATGCTACACTTTTCATCATTGCTACCATATTTCATCAAACGATACGTACATGAACAAGGGACACAATATTAAACAATTTATCCATATCATTTATCCAATATCATTTACAATTTATCCAATATCAAATAATTTATCCATATCATTTACACATCACAAGGGACACAAGATGTAAGCTTTGTAATCTTTTGTATTTGTTTCAAACGGCTACAACTGTGAGGCAATTCAGCTACAACTGAGATCAGAAGCACCAACTCCTTATCTAGGACCCTGCCTAGTTTTTCTTAGACCCATCCAAGAAAAATGGATACAAGACCCTGCTTGTATTTACACGTACACTTCATTACAAGACCTTGCTTACAATGATATGTACATATACATTACATCCCATTGATCACATCAATCATTCATTGTCACATCAACAACTTCATCACAATTCTTTGGATCAACATGTTGTTCATATATGTCATCATCTCAGTAACAACATATGTCTTATCAATCTAGCTGTCCATATTCACATAATAATTATCCTCACAATCCTTCTATGAATAACCATACATAAGACATCATCATCTTCAACATTCTTCAGCATACTGTAGCCCTAGAATATAATTCTATCAACACTGTCCATCATCTTCATCATTGAGTATGTCTGTATCATATCATTCTTCCCATCAAAATTCTATCCACATATCAGTATTCAACATATGCATATTCATCCCAAACCCATCATTCTCATCATAGCCAATCAACACACAAATCCATCATCATCTTCAACATGACCACGCATCTATCATATATCCAGCATTAGTTCAACCCAGAGATCAAAAAGAATTTATATCTCCATTATTTCCTTCAGCAAACATCAATTCACCATGTCTTCTTGAGAATCTCTTTCATCATTATGTAGCCCTAACATATCAACCAATCATGTCTTCAGCCAGTCCAGAAGTAAAAGATAAACCCCCCCAAAAAATTACATTGCTACTATTGTTATCCTGCTCTAGCCTCCGAACTGTCCACTTCCCTCATTCTTTGAGCCTCGGAAAATAGATCTCTTCCTCAAGCAAAATTCAAACCACAAAATCATGCCTCAAACCAACGAAATGATCTTCTATTTATACCTTGTTTTGTCCTTGATCTAGGGAGGTCGACTTGTCCAAATAAAAAAAATAATAGTTTTTATTCCATTTTATTTTCTTAATTTGTGGAGGCCGACTTATCACTAATTGTCTTCATTCAATCAAATAATATTTTCTTCCACGTTGTCATTAACAAACATAAATATGTTTGGTCTTTAATCCCACATCATGGTGGTTATCACTCCCATCTGCCCGCACTAGATTTTTACTCAAGCCCGCAATTGTCCTCATTTAGCATGCCCGCATGACCTTTTGGAGATGCCCACAGCTTCTTCCAATGGATTCCCATAATCTCTTCCTTGTCCACCATTTCATCATTCCCGCAACCATCTTTGTCATCAAGTTTGCTTGTCTATTGCCATGACACCATCTCCTTGTCATCTTTGCACCAACATCATTGTCTTTCCCAAATTATCTTCAAATGACCACAAAATGGGTCATTTGAATCTCTAGGTGTTCCAATGGATCCAATGCCCACTTCCATGCTTGTCACTGTCATTATGCATGTCCTTAGTCATCTTTGTCCTTCATGTCTTGTGTCAATTACAACTTGCCATGTCATCATGCTTAGATTTTTCATTAATGTTTTCATCAATGACAGTCATATTTATCAATATATGTAACAAATATACCCTAGTTTGTAAGACCCTAGTTTGTTCCAATATGCTAACCAATAGTTGGTCATGAATTCACTCTCATAAAATCGTTGAAGATATAAACACTATCCTTACTAAACCCTAGTATGTAAGACCCTGGTTTGTGCTTTACCTCTTTCATATGTCAATTTTGCACTTGTCATAATGAAAAAGTAATCATACAAAATCCATGGAAAATGAAATACCTAACTAATTTAATTATCTTCCTTGATAATGTTGTTTTGATGAAGGAAAATAAGATGTTCACAGTCCTATGTTTGTAAAAAGGATGGATTATCCTCATATGAAAATGTATTTAAAATTGAATGTACTTGATTGATACAAATGATGATGCAATGGTTGTTCATTGTGATTTGGTAAGTATTACCCCAGAAATTGATGGCAAAGGTTCATGGTGAATTTCATCTAACAAAGCTAGCAAGGATCAGAGGGATATCATCTATGAAACATCGCCTTCATTTTTTATTTGGAACTTTGAATTCTTAAAAATGACATTAATTACTCAAAATGAAAATATAGTGGAACACTAAGGAGTTGTTAAATGGCTTGGAACACGTAGTACATAACAATATACCAAGGGTGCAGTGTGGTAGGTTTGATTTCCTCTCTTTGAATGTCTAGTTCTAGAATCAAAATAAAAAAAAATTCAAAGTTGACTCCCATGTGCAAAAATTGAACACTCCCTTACTGAGCAAAACCCTAGTTTCCAAAATGGACCTACAAGATGACACATGGGCCATGGGACTGGAGGAGAGGGGCACCCCTAACACTATCCCGATGTCCTGAATCAAACAGATTCGACGGTTTGTCGATCCGAGCCACGGTCATCATTCTATGGCTCGTTCCATCTCACATCCAAAAGGCCTTCAAGGACACCTGTTGGATACCTACCGGGGCCATAGAATTCCAACCGTGCAACAAAAACAGGTTCCGGGGAGTCCTGCAAGTGTGTGTAGGAAGGTTCTAGCTCAGAACGCTAGCCATAACTCTTGGGTCAATGATTTTACAAAGTTGACCCCATGTGCAAAAATCGTACTCTCCCTTACTGAGAAAAGCCCTAGTTTAAAAAATGGACCTACAAGATGACACCTGGTCCATGGGACCGGAGAAGAGGGGCACCCATAGAACTATCCCGATGTCCTGAATCCAATGGAGTCGACTGTTTCTCTATCTAATCCACGATCATCATTCTATGGCTCGTTCCATCTTGCATCCAAAAGGCCTTCAGGGACACCTGTTGGATACCTACCGGGGTAATAGAATTCCAACCGTGCAACAAAACTGGGTTCTGGGGAGTCCTGCAAGTGTGTCTAGGAAGGTTCCAGCTCGGAATGCTAGCCATAATTCCCTGGTCGATGATTTTGCAAAGTTGACCCCCATGTGCAAAAATTGCACACTCCCTTACTGAGCAAAACCCTAGTTTCCAAAACAGACCTACAAGATGACACCTAGGCCATGGGATCGGAGGAGAGGGGCAACCCTAGCACTATCCTGATGTCCTGAATCCAACGGATTCAATGGTTTGTCGATCTGAGCCACGGTCGTCATTCTATGGTTGGTTCCATCTCGCATCCAAAAGGCCTTGAGGGACACTTGTTGGATACCTATCAGGGCCATAGAATTCCAACCGTGCAACAAAAACGGGTTTCGGGGAGTCTTGCAAGTGTGTCTAGGAAGGTTCTAGATCGGAACGTTAGCCATAAGTCCCCAGTCGATGATTTTGAAAAATTGACCCCGATGTGAAAAAATTGCACACTGCCTTACTTAGAAAAACCCTAGTTTCCAAAATGGACCTACAAGATAACACCTGGGCCATGGGACCGGAGGAGTGGGGTACCCCTAGCACTATCTCGATGTCATGAATCCAACAGAGTTGATGGTTTTTCGATCCGAGCCACGGTTGTCATTCTATGGCTCGTTCCATCTCCCATCCAAAAGGTCTTCATGGACACCTATTTGATACCTACCGAGGCGATAGAATTCCAACCGTGCAACAAAATCAGGTTCCGGGGAGTCCTGCAAGTGTGTCTAGTAAGGTTCCAGCTCAGAATGCTAGCCATAAGTCCCCAGTTGATGATTTTTCCAAGTTGACCCCCATGTGCAAAAATTGCACACTCCCTTACTGAGCAAAACCCTAGTTTCCAAAATGGACCTACAAGATGACCCCTGGGCCATGGGACTGGAGGAGACGGGAACTCCTAGCACTATCCCGATTTCCTGAATCCAACAAAGTCGACGATTTGTTGATCCGAGCCACGGTCGTCATTCTATGGTTCGTTCCATCTCGCATCCAGAAGGCCTTCAGGAACACCTGTCGGATACCTACCAGGCCCATAGAATTCTAATCATGCAACAAACCGTGTTCCGGGGAGTCCCGCAAGTGTGTCTAGGAAGGTTCTAGCTTGGAACGCTATCCATAAGTCCCCAGTCGATGATTTTGCAAATTTAAACCCCATGTGCAAAATTTGCACACTCCCTTACTGAGCAAAACCCTAGTTTCCAAAATGGACCTACGATATGACACTTGGTCCATGGGACTGGAGGAGAGGGGAACCCCTAGCACTATCCTGATGTCCTGAATCTAACGAAGTCAACGGCTTGTCGATCTGAGCCACGATTGTCATTCTATGGCTCATTCCATCTCGCATCCAAAAGGCCTTTAGGGACACCTGTTGGATACCTACCGGGGACATAGAATTCCAACCATGCAACAAAACTGGGTTCCGGAGAGTCCTGCAAGTGTGTATAGGAAGGTTCCATCTCAGAACCCTAGCCATAAGTCTCCGATCGATGATATTGCAAAGTTGACCCCCATGTGCAAAAATTGCACAGTCCCTTACTGAGCAAAACCCTAGTCTCCAAAATGGACCTACAATATGACACCAGGGCCATGGGACTGGAGGCGAGAGGAACCAATAGTACTATCTCGATGTCCTGAATCCAATGGATTCAATGGTTTGTCGATCTGAGCTACGATTGTCATTCTATGGCTTGTTCCATCTCGCATCCAAAAGGCCTTCAGGGACACCTGTTGGATACCTATCGAGGCCATAGAATTCCACCCGTGCAACAAAACTGGGTTCTGGGGAGTCCTGCAAGTGTGTCTAGGAAGGTTCCATCTCAGAACGCTATCCATAAGTCCCCGATGGATGATTTTGCAAAGTGGACCCCCATGTGCAAAAATTGCACACTCCCTTACTGAGCAAAACCCTAGTTTCCAAAATGGACCTACAAGATGACACCTGGGCCCTGGGAATGGAGGACAGGGGCACCCCTAGCACTATCCCAATGTCCTGAATCCAACAGAGTCGATGGTTTGTCGATCTGAGCCATGGTCGTCATTCTATGGCTTGTTCCATATTGCATCCAAAAGGCCTTTAGGGACACCTGTTGGATACCTACCGGGGCCATATAATTCCAACTGTGCAACAAAACCGGGTTCCGAGGAGTCCTGCAAGTGTGTCTAGGAAGGTTCCAATTCAGAACTCTAGCCATAAGTCCCTGGTCGATGATTTTGCAAAGTTGACCACCATGTGCAAAAATTGCACACTCCCTTACTAAGCAAAACCCTGGTTTCCAAAATGGACCTATTGTTGATGTATTTGTAACTTTGGAAGATATTCAGTTGTATATTTTATTTATACTTTATTGTATCCCAAATGGAGATGTATTATTCCTCCGATTGGAAGTGTCGTCAGTTGTACTGGCAAGTGTCGCAAGTTATATTGTAAGTGTCGTAACTTATACTTGATGTGTTATTAGACCACCTTGATGGGGTCGGCCCTGTATGAGTCATGTGGGTTAAAGGGTTATTTGACCACCATAGTGGGGGTTGGCCCAGTCAACATTATGTTAAGTGGTTAAGTTGGGACCGACCTAGTTAGAGTTAAAAGACAAGTGAAGTAGTGTATAAATAGAGAGTGTGTCTCTTTCATTTTACACATTCTTTCATTCACTCACTTCGCATTAGTGAGAGAGAGGAGGAGTGCACACTAGTGGAGGAGGAGTCGCTTCTGTAGTCATCTATCTCTTGGTTTTGATCTTTGTCATCTTTGTATTGGTGCTTATTATATCTCTGAGGAAGTTGCGCGGTTTTTCACCTTCTTGGTTTTCCCCGGTGAAATGTTTTGTGTTTCTTGTCTCTTGTCTCTTGTCTCTTATGCTTGATATGTTGTACATGTTGTTGTTTCAGTTAAGATCCTAGATATATTTAATTAAATGATGAACATGGTATTAGAGCTAGCCTGAAGGAAAGCATGGTATGGCATTTATGACACTTGTTGCACTTGCAACAAATTGGAAGCTAGGGCTTGGTATAGTAAAAACCAGTCATCATGGCACTTTCGCTATAAATCCATTTTGGCGAAGGTTTAGGATATGAAACTTCTACAGGTCGAAGATGAAATGTCCATGTACCTTGTTTCCGACGGACAACCTCATATTCGTTGTACTCTATGCAATATGATCCGTACAAGTTAGGGTTTCTGCCTCTTCCAGAATGCAGTCCTAAACAAGTGACCTAGGAAAAAAGATCATATATCGGGATAGGAAGCTCCAAATGGAATTCCATAAAAAGTGTCAGTTAGGGCACGGACTTTAATTTCACATGTCCATGTTTCAGAAGCCAAAGTTGAAACAGTTACACGTGGAACGCCGTACAATTTCGCTATATTATTTCATCCCATACACCGGTCACGTTTCGACACTTGGCATATCTCTCTCTCAGAGGATCCATTTGATGTCAGATATGTGGCATTGGAAAGATGATAGGTCAATCTAGCACAAACAAAAGTTTCAGACCCTGAGGATCCGAAATTTCAGATATACATCAGAAACAACATGGCATATATTTATGTCCAAACAGAATTGGATTCTAAGCACCTTCATTTTTGGATCGTCACTGCTATGGGAAATTACGGTTTCGGAGAAAGTTGGAATTTTTGAAATATGATACCACAGTTGGATGCTCCTCATCAAAATCTAAATTTGGAGACCACGATCAAATTTTTTGGTTGGGAAGAACACCGGGCATCATCAAAACCTAGTTCGTGATTTTGATCGGTAAGGTGGAAAATTAAAGTTTCTGCAAAAGATGAAATTTTTGGAATATGAGACCATGGCTGGATGCTCCTCAGAAAAATTGAATTTTAGAGCACAAGATCGAACCTTTTGGCTGGGCAGAACCCCGGGCATTATCAAGCCCTAGTTCAGGATTTTGACCAGATGATCCGAAAGTTTAAAAGGCAATTTTGAGGGATCAAATTTTGGAGATTTCAAACTTGAACTATACCAGCTTGATCAGCTCAGCAAGGCACATCTTTTCATCCAATCAGAAGTTCAAAATTCAATGTTTGAATTTTTAGGGTTTCTCTGACAAACCCTAATCCATGTCCAAATCCAGTTTCAACAAATCAAAGTGGATTGGGTTAATCCTACAAGAGGATGAATTGGACACCTACATAAGTGAAGAGATTCGAATTCCAGAGGGAGATGAGGCTAAGGCCTTACACAAGAAGTCTACAAGAAATCCCGACAGGTATGACTTGAGGAGATATAGGTATGTTTTGAAATCTGTTCATGATTAATTTTATCATATGTTTGTCTTCATATTATTGAGGTTAGTACAATCTTTATTAATTTTAGACTTGTCTTATCACTGTCACCTACCCAATTTCTGAAATTATTATTTTATTGGAAAAATACTTTATGTTAAATTTTAATTACAAAGTTTTGTCATTATGACCATGTTTGGTCAAGGATGAATGTAATTACTGAATTATTATTATTTAATAAATTAAAGTAGGCGACAAACACCCAAGGGAACTGTTAAATGAGTGTTCACTGACCCACTAGGAGGAATGGAAGCTGTTAGAAGGCATGGGACAAATGGCAGCAATTGCACTTCACCATTAGCTATTGGTTATGGGACAACTACCCCTACAAATGTGGCATTATCCCCCAGGTGGAGGGAGTGAGCAGGCAACTCATTTAATTACCAGTTAACAACTGAAAGGCCTAGGCAGCCTACATAAGGCAAATTCGAATTGAGCAGGTAGCTCTTACACAATATTTTCCCCCATGCTATTCTTTGCATAGTACTCTAGTATAAAGAAGCGAATTAAATGATAGATGAGAGATAGGCAAATTGCCATTAATTGAACAAATATTTACAGTGAGTGTTCTGTTTACTATTACGTTCTATATTTAAACACAGTAAAAATCCATTGTATAGTATCAACAATAATATAGGATTCTCTTATTATTTCATGAAAGAAAAGTATAGTCTAGCTTTTGTATAGTCATCTATTTTCTCTTATCTCTATTCATTTAAAATAACAAACAAATGCAATTAAAAATCATACATGTCATGTTTTTCCAAGTAATAGTATTTCCAAGGATTTTAACAGCAGCAAGAATTAATCAATATATACTTATCTTATCTTTATACATACTTTATTCCTTCGCTAAATTTTTCCTGTTTTGATTTCAATTACCGATTTATCTTTTACAAAAAGTATCAAACCCTAAGAATTTCCAAAACCTAACTAGCATTCAAGACTACTACATTACAGTAAACTTCACTTAGTAGAATGCATTTTCTGTATCCTTACTTAACGAAAGATTATAACTATAGTAAGAAAACATGGATAGTTCTTGGAAACATTCACATTATACAAGTGAAGAACCAGTTCTTGGTTTTGAATACTTATGTTTACACAAATTATTTAAACATCAATATTTTCAAATAGCCGAAAGTAAAAGTTGGAAAAACCCTAGCACAAGCCCGATGGCATTTGAAAGTCTCAGGTAGGGTATCCTTTGTAAACGAAAACTAGAATATGGAGGGAAAACCTTCACAAAAAATTTTAATAGTAAAAACTTCTTCAGCTATTTCCCAATCATGATTATCAAACAACGGAAACGATGTACAGGCATATAAGTATGCAAGATTTAAACTCTCGGCCAACATTCGAATACTAAAACATTAACACTTTTCATTATAAAAACATTGTTTTAAAAAAAAAGACCACAGTCCATCTATTCGTTTATAGAAACTATTTCACCATCTTAACAAAAACACTTTGTTTTTATATCTTCATCGACGAAGGGGAATCTCAATATTACACAGAAAATCTGGTAGTTTCAAACTACTGTAACAATCAAATGATGAGGGTTTACCCCTAAGATTTTACAATACCAAAAACAAGTTACATTTCCACTAAACGTTTACAGTAGACACTGCATCAAAACTACTAGCCAACACGATAGTAGAGCTAGGAACATAGTATTACTATCCACAAAGTTCTTGGACAAAAATCATGTCAAAATCCAAATAGCCAGAACTGTGTCAACACCATTCATCGACCTCAACTGACAGGATGACCAACGAGGTAAGGAAACCACCGAAGCTTATGGGTGGACATGCAAGACTCCTCCATCATCTTCAAGAGAATGGTTTTCTAACGAAGGTTAACCTGCCACAAGGACAACACATTGATTAAACAAGATTTTAACATTAAGTATGAAGGCTTGTAAAACAAAGAGATGGGTAAGAAAGATTCTTGCTTTCGTATAAAAGAGACTTTCCTGTAGACAAGTTTGATGAAGCCAACGTCCATCTCGGAAAAACGATAATTCCAGTTCTGAGAAACAACAACGATTACCACGTACCAAGGTTCGAAACCAGTGCCATCGCTCAACAAAGACCTTAGATAACATCTCTCAAACTCATACAGTGAAATAAGTTGCAGGCTCAACCCTTCAACAAATAAACCACTACGACTTTTCACTACCTTAGCTCAGCTTCTTAAAAATAGGACTGTCACTTATAGGATGAATGCACAGAGGTCACAGGTTCGAACTCGAAGAACCTACCACTAACAAACCCTAAAACTCCTCGGCTTGTCGGCCTCTCTCCCAAACCATTACCTAGAAAAATGAATGTCGAGAAACACGTTCAAAGTTGTTGTAGTATGCAAATAGGGTTTTTCATTACAATATCAAGGTTTCACAAATCAACGGTGGAGATCATTGCCAACCGGGCATATTGGAAAGTGGACAACCACCACATTTATTACTCTATTAATTGTTACAACCACGAAGTGCCAAATCAACAGTTCAATGGGTAAGGATAGTTACAGGTAAGACTCGTATCACTTGTTTTAGCAAACTCCTTCACATATCCTTAGCCTTGGTAGCATTACACTCGTGTTTCCACTAATTACAACTGTCAAGAGACTTCAATGCCAAGACCAAGACCGACGTTGTGAAACAACCCTTCTGTACTCAATACTCATTACGATGGTAACACCTGCCATGTCACAATCTCGACGTTAAATGAATTACTTATCATTCCATTGTTTTAATAATATCAAAGGTATGTTGAATAAATTTGTTTGTATAGGTTGACTATGGGATATATTATACATTCCATAAATCTTCATAGTTTGCACCATTGATTAATTCATATAGTTCTCAAATGAGTGATACCTAGAATACATAATTGGCATGTTAATCCAATTAGTATTCTATAGTTAGGAATTTTTTATATGGTTTTACATAGTTTAAATTGTTACTAAACTTCAAGTAGAGTTGAATTAAAAGTCTAAATGCATCATAACATTTCATGTGGTATCTTTGTATAGTTTCAAAGCCTACACACAGTCAAGTATCCATAGATCGATGGATATTACATTAATGGTTGGAATAGATAGTAGAAGTATCATCATAATACTTAGTTTTTGTATTCTAGCCTATATCATATCAAGCCATAGACAAAAGCATTTTGTTGACATATTCATTCTGAAAGAAGTATCGATTGAAATGATGCTAATGTTGTAAGATGAATACATGTTCAAAACATCATATTTAGTACAGATAACAGATCGATACCTACAGCAAAGAGTTACATAGATTTCTTTAAAAACATTGACAGCCATTGAAATTTCAAATACTCTTAACACCTGTTATGTCGCTTTTTCTCTTACCTATGAATCTGCGCATGAAGGACGTGTACAAATGCTTTAGCTAACATAGCTAAGTAAGCCTCGAGGCACCTCGAGGGACCCCTTTCATCATCAATAAGAAACAAGTTGTTAGTACCCTCTCAAAAGAATTCTATCTTAAAGAGATATTAAAAACGAAAATAATTTAGCATCTTAATCGTTATAGAAGTATGATGTGTCACTATCTTAAAATGTCATTGGTTAAAATGACACAATAGTTAAGTTGTTTTCTACATTAATGATCTTGTTATTTAATATTGTTTTAATAAGCATTTATTACTTCCGCATTTGCATTTTAATATTAATTTTTTTTTTTTAAGTTTTAATTTTTTATGAAAATTTGGGATGTTACATGTGGTATCAGAGCTCATGCTCGAACTCTAGGTCTAAAAAAGGTTCAGAAACACGCAATAGAAAATTTTATTACAACAGAAAATCTTACTGATTAAAATTTAAACTATTGTGTTATACATAAATTATTTTAAGTTACAAATATGGAGAACTCAGCTGAACATGTAGAAGACAGATTTCAACCAAACAACCATAGCTCGGGACATCACTATGCAGAGGAAGGCCATGGTGAACTGAATGACAATTCGTCAGAATTGTTACGTGCGTTTCAGGAATTAAAGGCAGAAATCATATCTGTGAAACAAGACAATGAAAGAATCCTGAAGGCACAAGAAGAGTTAAACCAAGTGCTATTTGAACAGTTCCCAATTGATGAGTAGGAGAGAGATAATGAAGATATCTCCAAGGCTGAGGATCTGCCTCATGGTAACAAAAGTAAGAAAATAAAAATCGATGATGTGAACAGTAGTTCAACATCATCAGGAGATGCTATTGAAGCACATAAAAAGAAACGTAACTATTCAAGCGATAGTAGTAAAGGAGATTACAAACCCAGAAAGAAAAGCCATAAAGAGTATGAATAGATTTATGGGGAGTTCAAAAAGATTAGACTTCCAACTTTCAATGGAGAAACTGAGAAGGGCGAGACAACTAAACCATGGCTGTACGGCATGAAGAAATATTTTTAGATTTATAACTATTCAGAATCCTTGAAAGCAAAAATGGCTATATATAACTTGACCGGAAAAGCAGATATTTGGTGGCAGGACATCAAAAGAGTAAAGGGTATCAAGGATAAGGATGTAAACTGGAGTATTTTTAAACGATACTTCAAGAAGAAATTTTTATCTGAACAATACTATGAAGAAAAATCCAAAGAATTCTACAATTTAAAGCTGGGAAGTATGAACATGAAGGAAATGAATAGTAAATTTCTGAACTTGTTGAGATATGTGCCATATCTCGTGGAAGAAAAACCAAAGATACTTGAGCTGTCTAGCTTTCAATATTAAGGACAGAATCGAGTATGACAGTCCAAAAACTTTGGAAGAGGCTATGAGAAAGGCAGTTTTCTGTTATGACACTAATCAGAAAAGAGAAGGAATGTCAAACTGGAAAAGTCATAAGCCCAGCAATTTTGAGCTGAAAAAGAAAAATTTCAGGTTCAGTGGGAATTCCGGGTTCCAAAAGAAAAATTTTCAGAATCGGAATTTTCAAGGAAATAATTTTAGAAACAGCCAACAGCAAAATTCTACAGCACCCATAAATGCTCCCAATAATACCAGGAACAGTGAACAAAAGGCACCTATCAAATGTTTTGAGTGTCAAGGTCCTCACTATGCATCAGAATGTCCCAAGAAGAAGCACACAACTAACAACATTCACTCTATTCAGACTGAACCTACTGTTGGAGACATGGCGAGGGAGATGCCCAAAATCAATGCAGCACTCGACAACAGGCAAGTAGATCATCAAATCTCTATGGTAGAGATTGAAGGTATGCTACAAAATCATCCTGTTACTGTTTATTTAACCCAGGTGCTAGCTTAAGTTATATATCACCAGATATTGTGAAAATTCTTAAATTGAAAACATAAAAGTTCAGCAAATCTTGGTTAGTTAGACTAGAAACTGGAACAAAGAGGAAAGTATCATATTTTATAGAAAGTTGTGCTTTATCCATGAATCAATTAAAGACACAAATCAAGTTGAATATTTTACCTTTAGGATCCTATGATATTATAATCGGAATGGACTGGTTAGAAGCCCATCATGTCATTCTGAACTGTTATGAAAAAAAAATTACATGTTTAAATGATGAAGGAAAAACTGTAGAAGTAAAATGTATTCCAAGAAAGGTAACCCTTAGACAGATTTCATCCATGCAAGTTAAGAGGGCAGTTAGGAAAGGATGTCAGTTGTTTGCAGTAAATGTAGTAAATGATGAGTTTATTTGTAAAGAGGACAAACTGAAATTAGAAGACATATCTGTCCTAAAGGATTTCAAGGATGTTTTTCCTGAGGAGATTCCAGGATTACCTCCTAAAAGAGATTTAGATTTTACCATCAAGTTAATACCAGGAGCAGTACCAAACTCTAAAGCTCCATATAGGATGAATATACTGGAATTAAACGAATTGAAATCACAGTTGAAGGAACTGATTGATAAGAATTATATAATACCCAGCGTGTCTCCTTGGGGAGCACCTGTTATATTTGTTAAGAAGAAAGATGGAACCCTAAGACTATGCATAGATTATCTCCAGCTTAATAAGATGACAATCAAGAATCAATATCCGTTGCCCCACATAGATGATCTATTTGATCAGTTGCATGGAGCAATGATATTTTCAAAGATTGATCTAAGGTCAGGATATCATCAAGTACGGGTTAAAGATGAAGATATTTTCAAAACAACTTTTAGAACTCGATATGGACATTATGAGTTCGTAGTCATACCATTTGGCTTGACAAATGCCCCGACTGTATTTATGTGTTTGATGAACAATATTCTGCACAAATACTTAGATAAGTTTGTTGTTGTGTTTATAGATGACATTTTAGTGTATTCTAAAAGCAAAGAAGAGCATGATGAACATCTACGGATTAAAAGTTCTGAGAGATCATCAACTATACGTTAAGTTTAGTAAGTGTGACTTCCACAAGGACAAAATTCAGTATTTAGGACACATAATTTCTAAAGAAGGAATCTCGGTTGACCCCGATAAGATAAAGGCCATTAATGATTGGCCGATTCCAAAAGATGTGTCGGATGTAAGATCATTTATGGGTATTACTGGATATTACAGAAAATTTATAGAGGTTTTTTCAAAGATTGCAAACCCCATAACCTCCTTGCAGAAGAAAGGGAAGAAATATGTGTGGGATCATAAATGTTTTGACAGATTTAAGAAGTTAAAAGAATTGTTGACTACAACACCTATTCTGAGGATAGCAGATCATAATAAAGATTTCATAGTTTGCACAGATACTTGTAATGATGGACTCGGTGGAGTCCTAACACAAGAAAGGCATGCTGTGGCATACGAATCAAGAAAGATGAAAATACATGAGAAGAACTACTATACTTATGATTTAGAGTTATTAGCAGTAATTCATGCTTTAAAAATGTGGTGTCACCACCTTATTGGCAGAAAATTTACCTCACGGATAGACAACATGGGTCTGAAATATTTATTAGATCAGACAAATCTGAACGCTAGACAAGGTAGATGGTTAACTTTCTTAAGTGAGTATGATTTCGAAATTCAGCATATTAAAGGGAAAGAGAACAAGGTTGCAGATGCATTGAGTCATAAAGCAAAACTGAATTTTATTTCAGCCATCAGTACTTAATAGATTTAGAAAATCAAATCCTTGAAAGGAGTGAAACGGATGAAGAATACAAAAAATTAAAGGAAAAGACAACAAACAACAGTTCTAAAAATTCTATGGCAGATTAGAGAATGAAGGAAAATAGACTATTGCTATACAAAAACAGATTGTATGTACCTAACATACCAGAAATAAAAATTCTGATTTTAAATGAGATGCACAAAAGCCATTACTCTGGCCATCCAGGTTATCAGAAGACCATTACTATGCTTAGGAAAGAATACTATTGGCCCAAAATGAAAGATGAAGTAGCAGAGTACATAGCTAAATGTTTGGATTGTCAAAAAGTGAAAGTTGAACACCAAAATCCTGCCAGATTGTTACATCCATTACCTATACTGAGTTGGAAATGGAAAGTGATAAGCATAGACTTTATTACTGGACTAGCCAAAAATCAGAAACAAAATGACTCTATCATGGTGGTGGTAGACAAACTGAGCAAAGCAACACACTTTATACCTGTGAAGACTACTCATAAGGCTCCAGACATTGCAGAAATCTTCATGAAATAGATTTTTCGACTACATGGTATACCGAAAGTTATAATTTCAGATCGTGACTCTAAATTTACTGGAAACTTTTGGAGATCTTTGTTTAAAGGGTTGAATACAACCTTAAATTTCAACACAGCATTTCATCCACAAACGGATGGATAGACAGAAAGGGTGAATCAATTTTTAGAAGACTTACTGAGAATGTATGTTAAGGATCAACCTGGTAAGTGGGAAGACTACTTACACTTAGCCGAATTTGCATATAATAACCATTATCATGCACCATCCATACTTAGCCCATTTGAAATTATTTATGGTAGGAAATGTGATACACCTGTTTCTTGGAATGACCTAGAAAATAGAGTAGTTTTAGGACCTGAATTGTTGCAGGAGTTAGAACTAATTGTGAAACAGGTATAAGAAAATTTAAAAGCTGCCCAAGATAGGAAAAAGAGCCAAGCAGATCTATAAAGGACTCATAAAGAGTTCCAGGTTGGTGAACATGTGTAACGTAAGACCGAAAAAGAGTTCATTGAAATTGGGAAGCTGTGCCAAGTTGGCACCCAGGTATTGTGGTCCTTTCGAAATATTTTCCAAGGTTGGACCAGTGGCATACCAACTGGCTTTGCCACCAAATTTAAAAATACATAATGTTTTTCATATATCATTTTTTAAAAAGTATGTACATGATGATACTCATGTTGTAAACTGGAATGATGTATAGGTGGGACAAGACGGATATTTTCAGGTAGAACAAGACTGTATCCACGAAAGGAGGGAAACTCTGCTCCAGAATCGCACCATTGGGCAAGTGAAGGTGCAATGGAAGCACCTTAGCCCGGAAGAGGAAACCTGGGAGTTGGAGAGTAGTATGCAGGAAACATACCCAACTCTGTTTCAGGAACACTCAGAGAGTGATTGACCAACATTGAGGACGATGTTGAGACTTAATGGGGGGTGTATGTCACCTACCCAATTTCTGAAATTATAATTTTATTGGCAAAATACTTTATGTTAAATTTTAATTACAAAGTTTTGTAATTATGACCAAGTTTTGTCAAGGATGAATGTAATTATTGAATTATTATTATTTAATAAATTAAAGTAGGCGACAAACACCTAAGGGAACTGTTAAATGAGTGTTCACTGACCCCCTAGGATGAATGGAAGCTGTTAGAAGGCATGGGACAGATGGCGGCAATTGCACTTCACCACTAGTTGTTGGTTATGGGACAACTACCCCTACAAATGTGGTATTATCGCCCAGGTGGAGGGAGTGAGCAGGAAACTCATTTAATGACCAGTTAACAACTGAAAGCCCTAGGCAACCTACAAATGGAAAATTCGAATTGAGCAGGCAGCTCTTACACAATATTTTATGCAGAAATATTCCTCATGTGCATCAGGTGATGGCTGAGAGATTCAAATAGGGAGGCTATGTGAGTGCATTGTAAGTCTGCAAATTACTCTGAGAAGGAGAACCAGAGGTGCTGGTGCAGGTCTCTTTTACTGCTAAGTCTTTAAGACTGGATAACTATTACTACTGCAAGTTGAGGTCCTAAGCTTCTAAGTTTCTTCCTCCTGGTGGTTAAGTGAACAGGCTCAGGGGTCCTAAGGCAAGTAACTTGGTTGTCTTCAGGAATTGGTTGGGTGGAACAGGCTCCTTGGGCTATTTGTTTCTCTACAGTTAACCAGGTTTTGTTGTTCCTACTTGTTTACAGTTTAATGTTTTTGTTTAGTAGAATTATCAAACTCTGCTTAGTAAAATAATTTATTTTATTATGATTTATGTTGATTCTAAATGATAAAGTCTGTAAATTATTGATTAGATAATCATCTCTATATTTTTCCCCATGCTGTTCTCTGCATAGTACTCTAGTATAGAGAAGCGAATTAAATGATAGATGAGAGATAGGCAAATTGCTATTAATTGAACAAATATTTACAGTGAGTGTTCTGTTTACTATTTTGTTCTATATTTAAACACAATAAAAATCCATTGTATAGTATCGACAGTAATATAGGATTCTCTTATTATTTCATGAAAAATAAGTATAGTCATCTATTTTCTCTTATTTCTATTCATTTAAAATAGAAAACAAATGCAATTAAAAATCATACATGTCATGTTTTTCCAAGTAATAGTATTTCCAAGGATTTTAACAGCTGCAAGAATTAATCAATATATAGTTATCTTATCTTTATACATACTTTATTCCTTCACTAAATTTTTCCTGTTTTGATTTCAATTACCGATTTATCTTTTACAAAAAAGTATCAAACCCTAAGAAATTCCAAAACCTAACTAGCATTCAAGACTACTACATTACAGTAAACTTCACTTAGTAGAATGCATTTTCTGTATCTTTACTTAACGACAGGTTATAACTCTAGTAAGAAAACATGGATAGTTCTTGGAAACATTCACATTATACAAGTGAAGAACTAGTTCTTGGTTTCGAATACTTATGTTTACACAAAGTATTTAAACATCAATATTTTCAAATAGCCGAAAGTAAAAGTTGGACAAACCCTAGCACAGGCCCGATGGCATTTGAAAGTCTCAGGTAGGATATCCTTTGTAAATGAAAACTAGAATATGGAGGCAAAACCTTCACAAAAAATTTTAATAGTAAAAACTACTTTAGCTATTTTCCAATCATGATTATCAAACAATGGAAACGATGTACAAGCATATAAGTATGCAAGCTTTAAACTCTTGGCCAACATTCGAATACTAAAACATTAAAACTTTTCATCATAAAAACATTGTTTTTTTTTATAAAAAGACCACAGTCCATCTATTCGTTTATAGAAACGATTTCACCATCTTAACAAAAACACTTTGTTTTTATATCTTCGTCGACAAATGGGAATCTCAATATTACACAGTAAATCTGGTAGTTTCAAACTACTGTAACAATCAAATGAAAAGGGTTTACCCCTTAGAGTTTACAATACCAAAAACGAGTTACATTTCCACTAAACTTTTATAGTAGACACTGCATCAAAACTACTAGCCAGCACAATAGTAGAGCTAGGAACATAGTATTACTATCCACAAAGTTCTTGGACAAAAACCATGTCAAAATCCAAATAGCCAGAACTGTGTCAACACCATTCATGGACCTCAACTGACAGGATGACCAACGAGGTAAGGAAACCACTGAAGCTTACCAGTGGACACGCAAGACTCCTACATCATATTCAAGAGAATGGTTCTCTGACGAAGGCTAACCTGCCACAAAGACAACACATTGATGAAACAAGATTTTAACATTACGCATGAAGGCTTGTAAAACAAAGAGATGGGTAAGAAAGATTCTTACCTTCGTATCAAAGAGACTTTCCTGTAGACAAGTTTGACGAAGCCAACGTCCAGCTCGAAAAAATGAGAATTCCAGTTTTGAGAAACAACAACGATTACCATGTACCGAGGTTCGAAACCAATGCCATCGCTCAACAAAGACCTTAGATAACATCTCTCAAACTCATACAGTGAAATAAGTTGCAAGCTCAACCCTTCAACAAAAAAACCACTGCAAATTTTCACTACCTTAGCTTAGCTTCTTAAAAACATGACTGTCACTTACAGGTTGACTGCACAAAGGTCATGGGTTCGAACTCGGAGAACCTACCACTAAAAAACCCTAAAACTCCTCGGCCTGTTGGCCTCTCTCCCAAACCATTACCTAGCAAAATGAATGTCGAGAAACACGTTCAAAGTTGTTGTAGTATGCAAATAGGGTTTTTCATTACAATCTCAAGGTTTCACAAATCAACGGTGGAGATCATTGCCAACTGGGCATATTGGAAAGTGGACAACCACCACATTTATTACTCTATTAATTGTCACAACCACGAAGTGCCAAATCAACAATTCAATGGGTAAGGATAGTTACAGGTAAGACTCGTATCACTTGTTTTAGCAAACTCCTTCACATATCCTTAGCCTCGGTAGCATTACACTCGTGTTTCCACTAATTACAACTGTCAGGAGACTTCAATGCCAAGACCAGGACTGGCGTCGTGACACAACCCTTTTGTACTCAATAGTCATTACGATGGCAACACATTCCATGTCACAATCTCGATGTTAAATGCATTACTTATCATTCCATTGTTTTAAGAATATCAAAGGTATGTTGAATAAATTTGTTTGTATGATTGACTATGGGATATATTATACATTCCATAAATGTTCATAGTTTTCACCATCGATTAATTCATATAGTTCTCAAATGAGTGATACCTAGAATACATAATTGACATGTTAATCCAATTAGTATTCTATAGTTAGTATTTTTTTTTATATGGTTTTACATAGTTTAAATTGTTACTAAACTTCAAGTAGAGTTGAATTAAAAGTCTAAATGCATCATAACATTTCAAGTGGTATCTTTGCATAGTTTCAAAGACTACACACATTCAAGTATCCATAGATTGATGCATATTACATTAATGGTTGGAATATATAGTAGAAGTATCATCATAATACTTAGTTTTTGTATTCTAGCCTATATCATATCAAGCCATAGACAAAAGCATTTTGTTGACATATTCATTCTGAAAGAAGTATTGATTGAAATGATGTTAATGTTGTAAGATGAATACATGTTCAAAACATCATATTTAGAACAGATAAGAGATCCACACCTAAAGCAAAGAGTTACATAGATTTCTTTAAAAACATTGACAACCATTGAAATTTTAAATACTCTTAACACCTGTTCTGTTGCTTTTGCTCTTACCTGTGAATCTGCGCATGAAGGACGAATAGAAATGCTTTAGCTAACATAGCTAAGTAAGCATCAGGGCACCTCGAGGGACCCCTTTCATCATCAATAAGAAACAAGTTGTTAGTACCCTCTCAAAAGAACTCTATCTTAAAGAGATATTACAAACAAAAATAATTTAGCATCTTAATCGTTATAGAAGTATGACATGTCACTATCTTAAAATGTCATTGGTTAAAATGACACAATAGTTAAGTTGTTTTCTACATTAATGATCTTGTTATTTAATACTGTTTTAATAATTATTCATTACTTCCGCATTTGCATTTTAATATTAAATGTTGTTTTTTTTAAGTTTTAAATTTTTATGAAAATTTGGGATGTTACAATCACCCTAGTAAAAGTATGAATGCATGTGAATGATAGAAGCCATTCATTGATTAGAGGTATGACACCTATGATTGTACTAATACACTGTGGTGTTGTATGAGGATGATGTTGTCCACTAAACATGAAAGGTACATCAGGAAAGACAAATCAAGTTCTAGATCAAGAACATATGACCATGGTGACATGAGGACAAAGACTCATCCATAGTCATGGATCACATAGAAGCTCTACTTACGAGGTATGTATAACTTGGTTTTACAATTATTAACTTATGCGATATGCAGGTTGCTAGTACAAGGTCTCTAAGAAAGCAAAGGAGACATTGTTTGGGTATGTTAGACAAGCATGATAATCTAGGTATGTTTTCCTATATCAAGTTAGAATCCTAACTTGTGTTAGGGTCTCATATAAGTATGCTTTCTATTATCCATGAAGTTATAAGTTTGAGTAATCATGGGTTTATGCATATTATGCTTCTTAATTAAGAGTCCTATGGTCATATAAGAATAAGCATGAGTAAAAGAATACTAATGCTTGTGATAAATTACATGTGTATGAAATGACCATAACCATACATGTTTAAGATTATTTAGAATCATAATGTTTTGATAGTATTGAGATTATACTAATGCATGTATGATTATGTATGAGATCTTGAGGATGACACTAGTGCACACTTAAGCATGCATAGTGGTCCAGGATGGATATAAGTTCAAAGACAGATAATCCAGGAAGCAAAGATCAAGAGGGAGCTCACTCCAGTAGTTCCTGCAAGGAAGCAAAGATTGAGAGGGAGTCCACCCAACAAGCAAACAAAGATAAGTATTTGAATTGTCATTTCATGTATATATGATTACTTAAATGATGTTGTTCAGTCATGTACATACTTATGTTTTAGGATGTATATTATGCATATTAGAAAAGTTGCATTAATGAACAAGATACTACTAATATGCAAGTAATGGGTAAGTGGCCTATGGTACTGTACAACATTCCATTTCTACTTATCTAGAATGAAACCTCTTTGCTGACATGTTGGGAGTTGTACACACTTTTAACAATGTTCTGGTAGAGATGGAAGGCATCTAGAAAGTTATGGGATATGGATAAATGTTGTATTGAATCATTGGCTAAGATAATTGCATGACTGTATGACATATGTCTTTAGGAGTAAGAATTTGTTCTGAAATATATAAGATGTTTCTAATCATGCAATTTAACTTGTCTTGTAGGAAAGATCATGTACCATCACCTACAAAAGAAGGACTACAACATTTGTTCCAGCAACGAAGTTCAAAGAAAACCATCTATTCAAGATATTGAAGAATCTGAAGTTCCCGGGATCTGGGATGCAGTAATGGAAGAATGCCATGATCGAGGAATACCAGTTGATCATAAAGAATGATGTCTGGGATGTGGTCCTGAGACCAGAAGGGAAATCTGTTGTGACTTCCAAGTGGATCTATAAGATCAAGCATGCTGCAGATGGAAGCATAGAGAAATACAAGGCAAGGTTTGTGGCTCGTGGCTTCTCCCAGAAAGAGGGGATAGATTATGAAGATACTTTTGCTCCTGTAGCCAAATACACTTCCATCAGAACAATACTTTCTCTGGCTACAGTGATGAAGTGGAAGATACACCAAATGGATATGGTGTAGTCAAAGAGGAAGTGTATGTGGAGTATCCACTCGGTTTTGAGACACGTGACAAGGATTCATATGTGTGCAGATTGAAGAAAGCCGTGTATGGCTTGAAGCAAGCTCCTAGGACATGGTACGACAGGATAGATAGCTTCCTATCTAGCTTGGGCTTTACCAAGAGTAAAGTGGATTCCAACCTTTACTACAAGGTTGATGAAGGAAATCCAGTGATACTTCTATTGTATGTGGATGACCTATTTGTGACAGGTGAGGATATATTGATTGCCGACACGAAGAGGAAGCTTGCTGCCAAGTTCAAGTTGAAGGATTTGGCTATGATGCATTAGTTTCTAGGTATAGAGGTATGGCAGAGTACAGATGGAATCTTCCTTGGACAAAGGAAGTATGCAGTAGAGATCCTGAAGCGGTTCGGGATCATGGATTGCAAGGCCATGGCCACACATATGGCATCGAACCTAAAGTTATTGTGTGATGCTTCATTTGAGCCAGTTGATGTCACAGTGTATCATCAGATGATTGGGTCCTTGATATACTTGACGAACATGAGACCAAATATTTGCTTTTCGGTGAACACCTTGAGCCAGTTTCTGATAGATCCTAGACATGTTCACTTGATTGTTGTAAAACATATTTTGAGGTACCTGAAGGGTACTGTTGATTATGGGCTCAAGTATGAGGCGAATCAAAGGTTTAACCTAGAAGGTTAGGTTGATTCAGATTGGGCAGGTAGTGCTGCAGATAGAAAGAGCACTTCAGGGTGTTGCTTCAGTATGGGATTAGGTGTGATCTCTTGGTTTAGCAAGAAGCAGTCCTGCGTAGCACTGAGTACAGCCGAAGCAGAGTATGTCACAGCTTGTTCGGCCAGTTGTGAGGCAGTATGGCTTAGGAAGGTACTGTCTGAGTTATTTGATCTCGCATTGGATGCTACCTGTATCTTCTGTGACAACCAGAGTTGTGTGAATTTATCTGAGAACTCGGTGTTCCATGACAGGTCGAAGCATATCGAGATCAAATATCAATATATCAGGGATATGGTGTAGAGAGGAGCAGTGAAACTCCTACATGTTGTGATAGATGAGTAGATTACAGATGTGTTGACCAAACCACTAGCCAGAGTGAATTTCGAGTACTTCAGAGAGAGGCTTGGTGTTCTTCAGATAGAAGATACTTCAAGGAAGAAGTGATGGGACACATTTGCAAGAGCCATTCCAAGCATGGTGGTAGGAGGATACTCCCAAGGCTATGGATGTAAGTGATGTGTGATGAGCATCAGGACGATGCTCGAGATGATATGCATCAAGATGATGTTGTGTCGATGATCAGGATGATCATGTGTGATGAGCATCAGGATGATGCTCTAGATGATATGCATCTGGATGATATGCATCAGGATGATGCTATGATGATGATTAGGATGATCATGTGATGATGATGTGCATCGGGTTGATGCACCGTGCGATGATGATCAGTTGGATCATGAGTATCAGGATGATACTTCAAGGTCATGGATGATATGTGGCAGGTTGTGCAGTAGCATGTAAAAGATCCTGGGAGATCCAATAGGTTGAGCTATGTGCTCGTAATCAGTCCTGGGATGCTCTTTCGAGGTTTTTCTAGGGAGGCATGTAATTAGTCCTGGAGATCCGATAGGTTGAGTTATGTGCTCGTAATAAGTCCTAGGATGCTCTTTAGATATCCTGTCGGTTGTTCTTAAGCACGTAAAATGTTCCTGGGATAATCTTTTCAGGTATTGCCTATTCACATGTAATCAGTCCTGGAGATTCGATAGGTTGAGCTGTGTGCTCGTAATAAGTCCTGGGATGCTCTTTAGAGATCTTGCCGGTCATGTTGTGGCATGTAAAATGATCCTGGGATTCTCTTTAAAGGTATTGGGAAGGGATGCCTATAATCAGTCCTAGGAGATCTTGTCGGTCGTTCTTAGGCACGTAAAATGTTCCTGGGATGCTCTTGTTAGGTATTGCATCACTACATAATTAGTCTTGAGAATCCACATCTATCAGACCGTTTGCACAGATGATGAAGACCTACAGGAGGCTAGGCCTACACCCAACATGAAAAAGGGTTGGCTCTATAGAAATTCCTATGATGAGAATAATTTAGAGATAGCCCAATGATCGAGATGACGGGTACAACAACAGTGATGATGATGATGCTCCGTGATCCAATGACGATGATACAGCTCCATAATTGAAGACTTGTGCCTATATGTATTGATGACCTGTGTCAAGAGAATACCTTCCTATTTAAGAGGGAGTGTTGATGTATTTGTAACTTCAGAAGATATTCACTTGTATATTGTATTTGTACTTTATTGTATCCCCAATGGAGATGTATTATTCCTCCGATTGGAAGTGTCGTCGGTTGTACTTGCAAGTGTCACAAGTTATATTGTAAGTGTCATTGCTTATACTTGATGGGTTATTAGACCACCTTGATGGGGTCGGCCCTATATGAGTCATGTGGGTTAAAGGGTTATTAGACCACCCTAGTGGAGGTCAAACCAGTCAACATTATGTTAAGTGGTTAAGTTGGGGCCGACCTAGTTAGAGTTAAAAGACAAGTGAAGTAGTGTATAAATAGAGAGTGTGTCTCTCTCATTTTACACATTCTCTCATTCACTCACTTCGCATTAGTGAGAGAGAGGATGAGTGCGCACTAGTGGAGGAGGAGTAGCTGCTACAGTCATCTATCTCTTGGGTTTGATCTTTGTGATCTTTGTATTGGTTCTTATTCTATCTATGACGAAGTTGCAGGTTTTTTCACCTTCTTAGTTTTCCTCAGTGAAATGTTTTGTGTCTCTTGTCTCTTGTCTCTTATGCTTGATATGCTGTACATGTTTTTCTTTCAATTAAGATCCTAGATCTATTGAATTAAATGATGAAAATCTAACACCTACAAGTGATGACGTGGCATGCATGATGATGTGGCATGTGTGATGAAGCTGGAAAAACACACGATGGTGTTCTGGTGCAATCATTAAGTCAGTGTTGTAATCTGACATCAACTTCAATCCATTCAACTCAATCCACTCATGTCACTGTCATCAACTTCAACTGCTGCTCATGCGCAATGTCTGCTCATCATCATGTAACTGTATAAGTGTTTTCAAAGTTCAAATGAAGTTTAAATGAAGTTTTCAAAGTGTATTTATATAGGTCAAAAACTAACTTCAAACCGAGCCGACTTACAATAACTATTTTAAATTAATCTTTTATAATTTCA
Organism: Larix kaempferi; assembly: GCA_027924585.1. Lineage (NCBI taxonomy): Eukaryota > Viridiplantae > Streptophyta > Pinopsida > Pinales > Pinaceae > Larix > Larix kaempferi. The sequence goes on along the minus strand of BSBM01000790.1, from coordinate 27,366 downwards.
CAAAAATGGGAGCCAACTTGCTTGGGGTTTTTCATATGTTTTGAATTATGTTTGCAATAGGTTATCCACTTCATCATCATTATTTTAGGAAGGGATTCTTCATGTGTTTCATTACCAACCAAAAGCATTAAGTCACAATTCTAGAATCAAACTTCAACTCCAACCAAAAGCATTAAGTATGGGTCAATGTGTATGGGTCATCATATGTCCAAATCATTTACCAAGTGCACCATCAATGATCTTCAAGAGATCATCCACACCATCATGTCCTTGCTTCCTTCCTATCATGTCTTTCTTTTCATGTCAATATTTTATTTGTTCAAGAGATCCAAGTCACTATTGTGCATCCATGACAAAGTGGGGGATCTTTCATTTCATCAAGGGTTCCATACATCATTGTCTTCATGCTCAACAAGGTGGACATGAAATTTCTCTAAAAGCAATTTGTTTATTCTCAAAATCTCACTTGTTTTTAGTTCCTCATGTGTGAAATTTCCCATCCGAGATGACGGAACCTAGGTCTTCTCGCCATACGCATGTGTGGGAGATGACGAAACCCAGGTCTGCTCGCTGGTTTGGGTTCCGTGACCCCGGAGCAAATCCTCAAAGTGTCCCTGAATGGCCCTGGGGTGCCAAACCAAAATTCCTGCAGCACCCAAACTGTGGCTCTGATCGCGAATTCGTTGATTTTGATGGATCCGAGAGGCTGGTTTTCAACTAGGGGACCCCCCATAGCGTGCCTCCAACCCTCGTAACGATGCTATTGTGCCATCTCTGAAGCTAGGGTTTTGCTTAGTGAAGGCCATTCCAAATTTGCTCAAGGGGGTCATTTCTCATCTGAAGGCTCCTGGGCATGCATGTCCACCGTGGACATGTCCAAAATGTCTATACACACGTGTGGGAGATGACGAAACCTAGGTCCGCTCGCCGGTTTGGGTTCTGTGACCCCGGACCAAATCCTCAAAGTGTCCTGAATGGCCCAGGGGTGACGGACCAAATGCCCGCAGCACCCAAACCACGGCTCAGATCGAGAATCCATCGATTCTGATGGATCCGAGATGCCAGGTTTCAGCTAGGGACCCCCCCACAGCGTGCCTCCAACCCCCGAAAACGGTGCTATTGTGCCATCTCTGGAGCTAGGGTTTTTCTTAGTGAAGGCCATTCCAAATTTTCTCAAGGGGGTCATTTACAATCCGAAGGATCTCAGGCGTACGTAGACACGTCCACAATGGCCATACGCAGGTGTGGGAGATGATGGAACCCAGTTCTGCTCGCTGGTTTGGGTTCCGTGACCCTGAAGCAAATCCTCAAAGTGTTCGTGAATGGCCCCGTGGTGCCGGACCAAAATGCCTGCATCACCCAAACCGTGTCTCCGATCGCAAATCCGTTGATTCCAATGGACCCGGGACGCCAGGTTTCTACTAAAGACCCCCCAACAGCATACCTCCAACCCCCAAAAATGGTGTTATTGTGCCATGTCCGGAGCCATGGGTTTGCTCAGTGAAGGCCTTAATTGAGCAAAACCCTGGCTACGGAGATGGCACAATAACACCATTTCCGAGGGTTGGAGAAACTTTGTGTGGGGTCTCCTAGCTGAAAAATGGTGTCCTGGATCCATCGGAATTGAAGGATTCGTGATCAGAGCCACGGTTTGGGTGCTATGGGCATTTTGGCCTAGCACCCTGTTGTGGCCACAAAAATCCCATGCTTAGCTGAAAGCACGGGAACCCCATTTTGAATAAACACAAAGGTATTTTGGTGAGTGTGCTCTGTAAATATGAGAATTTGGGTTTTCACTTGTTTAGATCTCTCACCCATACTTTTGTCCTGTGTGTTTCCCTCTTTCTGGATGATCTCTAATTGTCTGGTTTGTCAAAATCCTCATATTTTGAGTATTTTACCCTTTTCTTCAATCAACCCAAAACCCGACAGTTAGGAGACCCAAACCCACAACCCGACAATTTCGGGTTGCGGGGTGTTTGTTTTGCAGTTTTGTATTTTGGCCAACTCGAAACCCGCAACCCGACGGTTGCGGGTTGCGGGTTCGTCTTGTAATAATCTTGGGAAACTATCATCCCGAAACCCGAAACCCGAAAACCCGCAATTGCAGCCTTTGGCTTTCGGGCTTTGTCTTTTATTTATTTATTTTGTTGTGCGTCCCTGAAACCTGCAACCCGCAACTGTTGGATTGCGGCTTTCGGGAAGTTATTTTTGGTTTACGAGTGTGTCATCCCCGAAACCCGCAAACCGCAAGCATTGGGTTGCGGCTTTCGGGAATACGTTTTTCATTTTTCGATTGTGATTATTCCCGAAACCTGAAACCCGCAATTGCAGCTTTCGGATTTTGGGAATTCTTTTCCACTTTTTCCATTTGCGCGACCCCGCAACCCACAACCCGCAATTGTCGTGTGGCAGCTTTCGGGACCCCTTAATAAATTTTGTGAATAAAACTTTCGCGCGACCCCCGCATTCCGCTTCGATTAATCTCGATCGTTCATTTGTTCTGATTGCATGGTTATCTTTAATCCAGTGAATTCAATAAATAGGGTTTTTCCTATTTTATTTTTACTATTTTACTTTTGAAGAATTACTCCGTCGCACTGTTGTTTTTACCGTGGATTCCCTATCAGGTGTCGTTTTTCTGTTTGTTTATTTCGAGTAAGCTTACTGTCATCCTTACACTACCAGTCTACAATTTTGCTATTTTTGGATTGATTTTGATTTTGATTTTCTTATTGACCAGAAATTGCAAATTCTTTCGCCATGTCGAAAGGTACACGTTCTAAAACGTCAGTAAGAGATTCCCTGAACAAAGACCCTAATTTTGGTTTTCTCTCCGACACCAGTGAGTGAGTCACTGAGACATACCAGATGGATTGGTCGAAAATATACGCCATTTTTTATAATGACGACCTTTCTCATCTTGAGAATGATAGACCAGTGTACGAGAGAATTAGGGCTTCCCAAATTCATGCTATTGTTGCGCGCCCTGCTATCCTGCCTTACATAGATGCTGTGAAATGGATAATTGAGAATGCCAGTGTTAAAGACCATTGTTTAATGAAAGAACGGGGTGCCAATTGACACTTTTTCGCCCTCAGGTTAGCCCTGCTAAAAGGTAGGAAGTCCTGCCTTCTTCATCACAGGTTCCTATAGTTGACATAATAGACTGTGATGAAGAAGTGGTCCCACCTTCTCTGGTACCAGTAACAGAAGAAGTCATTGAAGATCCTAAGACTGTCACTGAATTGTTGGATAGTATTGATATGGATCAGTCCTTCCCTGAGCAATCAGTGTTAGGATTTAATGCTGCTCCTAGAATTGCATCATCAACATTTACGCTGCCATCTTTCCAACCAGCCTCTACTGTTCCTTTAAAGGGAACAATTCCATTTTCCTTATCACACTTGTTTAACACCCTCAATGACACTACTATTCCATTGCCCGAACACTCAGTCCCTTTATCAATTCCATTGTCTATTGTTGTAGAAGCCCATCCTTCGGCTGTTCCTCTGCAGTCACCCATAGTCAATTTATCAACAACCACTACTGATGTATCTTCTAATATTTCCTCACCATCTTCACCCACCAAAGTTCATAGTCAACTTCCACTCCCAGAAGCTAATTATGACAGTCAGATTCCATTATCGAAAGCCTTTGTTTCAATTCCTTCCCCAGATAGAGTTTTTTTCAGTTCTTCAAGCTATCACTACATATTTAGTTATTACCCAAGTCACCATACCTATTCCTACCCCTATTATTACCCAAAAACCTTCATTGATCTCAACAGTTAGTGTCACTTCTACTTCCACACAGTCAATGGTTGAATACATAGATGAAGATGTAGTTCCCCTTGGAATTACTTCTATAGCAAGGATGATAAGACAATGATGATAAGGACCAGGAAAAGAGGCCAAGGTCAAGGTGGTTTGGAAGCACCTGAACTAGATCAAGTAATATGGGCTCCCAAGACCAATAATCAAAGAATTGAGGCAATTGAAATAGCAGCAGCGTTATGAGCCTTTGCCACTACTAATTGGGATTCGGTCCAGGTTTTGGATAAGGAAGTTGACGTTAGGGATGAAGAGATCAAAAACCTGAAAGAGGAATTGGCTGAAGCTAAAAAATAACATTCTAATGTTGTGGCTGATTTCAGGAAAACTTGGGAAAGTAATTTGCTAGACCTATAGCAAAAGAATGCCACTCTTCTCACTGAACTCAGTCTCTCACAATCTCAGCATTCCAATGACGTTGAAAAAATAGCTTCCTTGGAAAAGCAGGTTGAGGATGCAACTGCAAGTGCAACCTCAAGTTTTCTCAAGTTTACACCCTGTGATTTTAAGAATCTGGCCCTCAGGTGAATCAGGATCATCATAAGCTTTTGGAGAAAGTATACATTGCTTTTTATGAAATCGGGGAAAATTTCATTAATTTTTCCAAGATATCCTCGACCCTTGAATAACAAAAGGAGAAGAGACTCCGAGCTTTTAAGGATCAGGAGGAAATCAGTGAATGGCAAGCGTATGTTAAGAATGCACCAAAATATATCCCAATCCTCAGCAGTTTCCAATTTAAAAAGGTCAAAGCCTCTCTAAATACTTGGCTTGATTATAATGAAACAACTGAAGAGACTATCAATAAATAAAAATATATATGCATGAGGCGATGGTATGCAGTTGACAACATTATGCATGTTCTATTCTTACCATTGATGACCCCTATCCTAGAAGCTTTGCCACCAAAATGCAGACTTGAAGAGCTCGAGAGCAGGCGTGAGGAGTTCGCACAGAGGATTCGGGATCTTAAACAAGTCAGCATTCAGGATGGGGATGATTTGGTTAGAGAACCAGTCATCATAGAAGGAAAGATTCGTATGTATCTTAGCACATGGCACAAGATGGCGAAGCATGACATGGAGAATAATGTGTGCAATGTTCATCTAGCTTTAGAATCTGTTAGTTTCTCAAATATAGATGAGTTGTTAGACATATATAAGAAATGGCAGGATTTCTTCGATCTATAGTTTTGATCCGATTTTGTAATCTCTGTTTTCTAGGGATCTCCATTTTTTGACTCGGTTGTAATTATTTAAAGAAGGATACCTCTCATAGTTAGGGGTTGTTAATTTTGGAGTTGTAAGTCAGCAGAAGACTGGACTGGAGATACTCTGTTAAGCAGAGCTTTTTTTTGTAATTTCTGTACAAGACCTCTTCATACAGTAAAGTTATCTTTTAATCTGTCTTCTGTTATTCCTCAAATTTCTTTGAGAATCTCTGATTTATGCTTAAAATTGTCATCTGTTATGTATCTGATCTTTTGCTAAACATTTGTTAATGCACAAATTTGTTGTATCGATTTCTCTATACGACTGGTTTATGTTTCAAAGTGCTTTATTGAGTTTTTTCAATGCAAGTACTTTCATGTTTTATTTTTGCAAATGATTTGGTGCATATAAACTTATATAATTATTGTTAATTTTTAAATTAGTAGAGTGGTTACAGACTGGATCTTGAATGAGCCTGAATACTTGAAATATTGTCATTTGATTTTCATTAACTGATAATAATTTAAGTTAACAAGTAATACAACTAAAGACATTTTTGTTTAAGCTTTTCAATTACTTTTTTAATCATATCTCAAGACCAATTTGCACATAAACAAGCTTTCATTTTAGAATAGGACTGAATTAGACTATTTTCCCTTTTCTAAAATAGGTTAGGTTAGCTTTGTATTACCATATCCACACCTTGGTTTTCCTTGAATGGAAAACTGATCTTATAGGTCAACTCATCTACTCTTAGAGTGCCAGGGGAGGCCTAATATCCATGGAGGATCACCATACCAAACAGGTTGGGGATAGAACTGCCCTTGCGCAGGGTCTTTCGAATCCTTTCAACTTGGGTTTTCTTCCTCTATTGAGTGTCTTGGAACATTCCAACACCTTTGCATCTAACCTGCACAAACGAGGCATCAACAAATGAAGCTAGAATGAGGGAAAAATAGTATAACATTCCTAAGCAAGCCACTAAAAAACCTCCTGCAGAAAATACTTCAATGGTTCAAACTTGAAGCCAATCAAGGGCTTCAACATCTAAACAACCAACAGATTCACAACCAATGGTTGTCCCTGTTACACCTGCTCAACCCAACGGTTGTTCCTGTTACACCTGCTCAACAAATTATTGCACCTGTTGTATCTGCAGCACAAGAGGAAAACACAAGGAATATCTTTATTGTATCACCTACCATAGGAACCCTCTCACTAGAGCAGATATTGAAAACATCAGCCGATAGGGTCACTAGGGAAGAACAAAGACATGCTGATCAACAAGGATGCGGTTTTGCAATGATCAATTTAGAAAAAAAATTGCAGGCCAATAATCAAGAACCTTAGCAAGACATAGTTTCACAGATCAGTGATCCAATTATCCAATAGACAACTGATCAAAATATTGAACATCAGCAAACAGTTAATCCACAACGTTAAAATCAAGAACTGGTTGGTCAATCGAGTTCCCCTTAATACAACCTTAGTCAACCTTTTCAGGAAACACAAGCTCAACCAAAACTTGGAACAAGTGGACCACCACCATCTCCTCCTTCATCCTCATCCTCTTCCTCAGACAATGAACATTCTTCAAGCTATTCGTCAGAAGAAGAAGAAGAAGAACCATCGATGGCTGCAGAAGGCCAAAACAGACCATGCCTCGACCAAGATGCAGTATGGGTACTTGGAGACCAACATAGACTACTCAAAAACCTTGAGAAGTGGTTACCCAAGTTTAACCCAGATGACAAATCACCTGCACTGGATCATGTTAAAACCTTCATGCAGGCTATTAGGCTTAGAAGTGTCATTCATGAGGATGTGGTCTGTAGAATCTTTCCTTATAATTTTGAAGGAAAGGCAGCTGCATGGTATTTTTCCTTGCCACCAAGGTCTATTGTTTCTTGGGATGAGTTTGAGAAATTATTCATCGAAAAGTTTGGAGATGAAAAAACACCACAAGATCTTGTTTTGGAATTATCCTCCACGAAAATCAAAGGGAAAGAAAGGGTTTAAAGATTTCAACCAAAGGTTCTCATACTTAAAAAATAGAATTCCCATCAACCTTCTTCCTGCTAAAGAATTGTTGATAGCGTACTATGAAAAAGGCCTACCTGCTTCAATTTCAATGTGGGTGAAACGAACACAAAATGGAACTTTGTTGGAAGTGTTTACTGAAGCAATACAAGTTGAGAAGGAAATTTTTTGTCTCAAGGACAATCTAGAAATCTCAAAAGAACGGCCTTCAACTTCCAGGAAAATGATTTATAGTCTTCCTAAACCAATTACGCAAAACAAGGATCCATTTGACATAACTGACATGAAAAAGCTCATCCAGAATATGTCAAATGAGATGTTGGATTTGAAAAGAACTAACAATGAAAATCAAAACCAGAATAGAGGTTTTATGAGGCCACCTTTTAGGAGACCTTATCAGCCTCCACCGAATCCACCACCTCCTAATCCAACGGAAGGCCTCACGAATGAAGAAATTTATTCTATTTTTAGAGCCTTAGCAGTAGATTCTCAGAACACCCCCGAAGTTCCCAATGATCAGACTGCTCCAGACCCACAATTACCTAAGGAAGAAGAAGATGAACATGAGGATCCACAAATCAACATTGTAAGTTACTTTTCAGATCTTCCTATGTGTGAAGAAGAAGAAGAATCTGAGACTGTGTTTAATGTCCAGCATCCTTATAACACAAGGTCTAAACCTCAACCCCCTCAAGAACCTTCATCCTCCACACGAGTTCCTAATAAAGGCAAGACTGTTCCTCACAAGGATACAATCATCCCTGAGATGGAGTACAATTTAGTTGAAGATCTTAAAAGAGTGAAAGCAAACATCTCTTTGTTTGAATTATTGAAAATCCCCTCGATGAGGGATACTTTACCCAAGAGCATGGTGGTCAAACAACCAAGAGAATTGCAGAATAATAACCTTGACTCTTTCACTAAACCAGATGATCAAATGTTTGGTATCAGAAGGACACCTCCTTTTCTGCTTACCTTTGAGATTTTCAACCGAAACGTACATAACTGCATGATAGACTCTGGTGCCTCATCAAATGTGATGCCTCTTTCTGTCTACAGAAATTTGAATGCCACATGGGAACCTTGCCCTACTCAGATAGTACAAGTCGACAGATCGAAAGTCAGAGTAGTGGGAAGACTCAAAAATGTTTTAATTACATTATCAATTGATCGTTGAATCCATCAAACGATTGATATAGTCATTGTTGATATCCCAGAAGCATATGGTTTGTGGATCAGTAGAGACTGGTCAAAAAATCTAAAAGGTTATTTTGCTAAGGATTGGTCCCATTTGTGGTTACCCTACAATGGTTGGCCAAACAAGATCAAGATAAGTAGGGAGCCTTTTATGAAATAGATAGTCACAGAATTGAATGACTCAAGTGAGCCTGTGGGTTATTTCAACATGCACATTAAACACTTTACTTTTGATACCTTTTTTGGGAATTTATCAGCTGATGTTTCACCACAGGAGAATGCACAGAACGAATCTCAGGTAACTCATCTCACTTCTGTGCCATTCCCAGGAGACATTGTACATAATGTTTTTAATGTAAATACAAATTTTAGATTAGATCCCATTGCTTGGACATTGTTTTTTGATGGCTCTAAATCTAAGGATGGAGCTGGTGCAGGATGTGTTCTCATAGATCCAAAAGGGACAAAAACTATGATTGCATGCATATTAGAGTTTGATTGTACTAACAATGTGGCTGAGTATGAGGCCCTGATACAAGGACTGAAAAAGGCTATTGACTTGAAAGTATAGATCATTCATTGCTTTGGAGATTCATAAATTATTGTGAAACAAGTGAGGAATAAGATACTCTGCTTGTCCCCTGGCCTGTTGAATTATCAGAAATTGGTAAGAGATCTTACCAGCTCTTTTATTGCATTCAATATTAATTCAGTTACTAGGTCTCAGAACTTCGATGCTGACTTGTTAGCAAATATAGCTTCCAGATTGATTCCACCAGAGGGCCTATCTCCTCAAGCATTCTCAATAGAACTGATGTATAGGCCTTCCATACCAGATAATGTGACAAACTGGAAGGTATTCGACGATGATCAACAGATACTTGACTTTCTGACAAACCAGGACACATTCCAGGATATGGCTATAGACGAGGATGAACATGAAAAGTCTCTCTCCGATTCCTCGAATGTCATCCTAAAGTCTGTGATCAATTTGGAGAAGTTCTACAATTTGCAACACAAATTTAGATACAAAACCAATTGTAAAACATAGAGCTCTTCACTTAATTATGAGCAAGTCAATTTAGGGACCAAGCAAGAACCCCGTTTCATCAATTTAGGAATTGATTGAACCCCAGAAGAAAGACAAGATATCATTAAACTGTGTAAAGAATATAAAGATGTCTTCGCCTAGACCTATGACGAATTGAAAACATTTGACACTAGCGTCATCTACCATAATATACCTATGAAGCCGGAAGTTAAACCATATCAACAGAAACTGCGGAAAATGCATCCCAATTTAGAGCCTTCTGTGAAAAAAGAGGTGGAAAAGCTACTCACAGCCCGAATTATTTTTTCGGTGAGGCATACACAGTGGATAGCCAATTTGGTGCCTCTACGCAAGAAAATTGGTGAAATTCGATTATGTGTTGATTTCAGGAATTTGAACCGGGCCTCAGAAAAAGATAACTACCCTGTTCCACCCATGGAACAGATTCTCCAAAAGGTATCAGGGTCAGAAATGATTTCTCTCCTAGATGGCTTTTCAGGGTACAACCAGTTTATGGTTTCCCCAGATGACCAATTAAAGACAGCTTTCAGAACCCCCTGGGGCATCTTCGCCTACAGGTGAATTCCTTTCAGTTTAATTAATGCAGGAGCCACTTTTCATAGAGCTATGGATATAGCTTTCCGAGGTTTAATGCACAATTCTGTCGTGGTTTATTTAGATGATATTGCCATATTTTCAAAAAAATGACATGAACACATATTTGCTCTGAAGCAGGTTTTCGAACGTTGCAGGAAATTTGGCATTTCCTTGAACCCTAGGAAATCCATTTTCGCAATCATAGAAGGAAAGTTGTTGGGCTTCATCGTTTCAAAATAAGGTATGATCATTGACCCAGAACGCACAAACGTGATTTCAAAAATCGGCTTACCGGGTTCGCGTAAAGCAATGCGGTCCTTCTTGGGTAAGATCAACTTTGTACGTAGGTTTGTACCTAATTTTGCTCAGATAGTTAAACCTTTACAACATTTAGTTAAGAAAGATGTACAGTTCACATGGTCACAAGAACAAAAAGATGCATTCATGGAAATTCGTAAGGCTATTACTGAAGCTCCTGCTCTCATGTCCTCGGATTTTGATAAAGATTTTATTCTCTACACTTTCGCCACTGATTTCTCCTATGCAGCTGTTTTGCCACAGAAACAGGACAGCGATACAGAGATCCCAATCTCTTTCATCAGTTCAAACTTCAAGGGTCCAAAGATCAATTATTCACAAATTGACAAACAAGCCTATGCAGTTTATAAGTCTGTCAAACATTACAGGCCTTATTTGTTAAAGTCTCGAACAAAGGTCATTGTCCCGTATTCTGCTATAAAAAATGTGCTAATCCAAAAGGAGTTGGGTGAAAAAAGGGCCCACTGGATGACTGCTCTGCAATAGTATGATTTGGAAATAAAGACAGCAAAAATTGTCAAAGGACAAGGCCTTTTCCTTCTTACTGCTCAATCTAACGATCCCCTGCAGCAACAAGTTGAATGGGAATAGGAAGAAGATATTCCTACAGGTTCTATCAATGCTATTGATATCCCGACATCAGAATGGTATGATCATATCAAATTTTTCCCGAATAATGGGTTTGCTCCTGAAACCTTGGACTTTAATAAACGAAGAGCCTCGAGATTAAAGGCTGCCCCTTATCAGTTTATTAATGAAGTTCTGTTTAGGAAAAACTATGATGGGGTTTTTCTTAGGTGTTTAGAAAAACATGAAACTGATGACATCTTATTCCAATTTCAAGCAGGACCAGCTGGAGTTCATTTTTCAGGCGAGACAATAGCTCATAAGATTCTCAGAGCTGGGTATTACTGGCCTACGTTGTTTAAAGATGCTTATTCCTATGTAAGGAGGTGTGAACCATGCCATAAATGCATAGGGAAGTTCAATAAACCTGCTTTCCCTTTGCAACCAGTCACTGTTCAGTTTCCATTTCAACAATGGGGGTTGGATTTTGTTGGGCCCATAAATCCTACCTCATCCCTCCAACAGAAATACATTCTCACAGCAACTGACTACTTCACCAGATGGGTGGAGGTAGTCCCACTTAAGCAATGTAATGCCAGCCAAGTCATTTCTTTCCTAGACAGTCATATACTCTCACGATTTGGTACTCCAGAATTCCTAGTTTTTGATAATGCATCCTATTTTTCTTCGATTGACATAACTGGATATGCTTTTGAAAAGGGGATGAAACTCAAATTTTCTGCCAATTACTACCCACAAGGTAATGGGTTGGCTGAATCTTCGAACAAAAATTTGATCAACATTATGAAGAAGATTGTGGCCTCTCACCATAGAGATTGGCATGCACAACTCAATAATGCTCTTTGGGAAGATCGGATTACTCCAAAGGTGGCAATTGGAAATTATCCTTACTGTCTAGTGTATGGAAAAGAGGCCGTTCTTCCTACTAATCTTACCATCCCTTCTCTACAGTTAGCCCAGTCTGTCCAAGAAGATGATTCTTCTCCCCTCCAGTAGAGAATTGACACTCTACTTAAACTGGAGGAAGATAGAGAAGTGGCTAGAAATAAGTTATATCATCATCAGTAGATGGTGAAAAGATGGTTTGATGAAAAATCTTCATCTGATAGGGAATTTTCTATTGGAGACTTGGTTTTAAGATGGGACAAACAACACAAAGATAAGAACCAGTATACCAAGTTTCAACACCTCTGGCTAGGACCTTTCATTGTTACATAAAAGATGGGTCCTGGTACTGTTCGATTACAGACATTGGAAGGAGTTGTGGACACTTATCCAGTGAATGTTTCACTCCTCAAAAGGTATTTTGTTTGATCAGGATGATGTACTTGTACATAGGTTTTTTTTTTATTTCTTTTCCTTATTGGATTGTCTGCTTTGTTTTCATTTGTTTGCTTTAAACTCCACACATTTGGTGATACTCATTGATCAGTTTCTCTCTTGGTGATGATTTCAGCTTGGGTTTTATAACTGTCTGTCATCCATAATTTTGTCCTGTATTGGAGGTTGTTCAACAAAGGGCATACAGCTAATGATTGCAAGACCCTGAATTGATATCTCTCCACAATGGTCATTATCTTACACATGTCTTATTTGTTTAATTGGGGTCTGAAGAATAGCAGAGTCTCCATTGTCTCATGTTTCATGGTTCAAGCTGCATATCATAATAACCTGCCTAGCTTGTTCTGCTCTGGATCCTTTTACAATCACCTTGGTAATAAATATCTTAATAAATGTAGATTACAAGGTGGGAGATCTTTCTATCAAGCCATCCCATTAGGTTCATATGTGCTAAGCGGAATGACATCTTCACATCAAGCCACCACACTTGGAAGATGACTTTTAGTTCTATTGGGAGTTGGAAGATCCTATCACAGGTCGGTCCATTCATGATCAACAAAGCATTGGTGAGTAACACTACCAATATATGGTCACCAAGCCATGGTAGTGCCTTGTAAATTTCAGCCTAATAAAATTTGGTTTGCTCCTTTTTTAAAGATGCTTGTGCATATAGGGACAGGGGGGTCTTATTGCAAGCCATCCCTGCCATGATCATGGGTTTAATTTGGACTGAAGCTATCAAAATATGGTCACCAAGACATGGTAGTTGCTTTCAGTATTGCAACTGGAAGACAAGGAGTCTCTTTATCGAGCTAGCTTGATCAGTTTCTGAATTATGCTTGTGAATGGAATTTCTTATATCTGATCACCAAGTCAGGGCAGTGGTCTTGTATACACAGTCTCTTCCTTTAAAAAAAATAAAAAATAAAAAGAATCTCATGAATTGTTGCATGTAAATAAAATCTCAATAAATCAAGGTGATGTGTAATTAAGATATCCAAGAGCATTTTCAAGTATGTGCCTAGGTTCAACTCAAGTTGCTTCTCCATGATTACATAAAGGTGAAGGATCTCAGTTGTTTCTTCAACCCCCTTATCACATTTTCATTATTCTCAACATGATCATATATGGGGATTTATTAATTTCATGTTCCATGCTCGTTAACTGTCTCTCTTGTGATCAATTTTTGGAAAAATTTAGGTTGAAAAAAGTGATGTGGCTAACATGTTTCATTTAGCTGAATTTCATTGCAGAGATAACTGGTTCTTTCCAGCCAATCGCCATTTGTTGTGGCCACAACAGATCCCATGCTTAGCTGAAAGCATGGGAAACCCATTTTGAATAAACACAAAGGTATTTTGGTGAGTGTGCTCTATAAATATCAGAATTTGGGTTTTCACTCGTTTAGATCTCTCGCCCATACTTTTTTCCTACGCGTTTCCCTCTTTCTGGATGATCTCTAACTGTCTGGTTTGTCAAAATCCTCAGATTTTGAGTATTTTACCCTTTTGTTCAATCAACCCGAAACCCGACAGTTAGGAGACCCAAAACTCGCAACCCAACAATTTTGGGTTGCGAGGTGTTTGTTTTGCAGTTTTGGATTTTGGCCAACCCGAAACCCGCAACCCGACAGTTGCGGGTTGCGGGTTCGTCTTGTAATAATCTTGGGAAACTATCATCCCGAAACTCGAAACCCGAAAACCCGCAATTGCGGCTTTCGGATTTTGTGCTCTGTCTTTTATTTATTTATTTTGTTGCGCATCCTCGAAACTCGCAGCCCCGCAACTGTCGGATTACGACTTTCGGGAAGTTTTTTTCGGTTTACGAGTGTGTCATCCCCAAAAACCGCAACCCGTAAGCGTTGGGTTGTGGCTTTCGGGAACATGTTTTTAATTTGTCGATTGTGATTATTCCCGAAACCCGAAACCCGCAATTGTGGATTTCGGCTTTCGGAAATTCTTTTCTACTTTTTCCATTTGCGCGACCCCGCAACGTGCAACCCGCAATTGTCGGGTTGGGGCATTCGGGACCCCTTAATAAACTTTGTGAATAAAAATTTCATGCGACCCCGCATCCTGCTTCGGTTAATCTCGGCCGTTCATTTGTTCTGATTGCATGGTTATCCTTAATCCGGTGAATTCAATAAATAGGGTTTTTCCTATTTTATTTTTCCTATTTTACTTTTGAAGAATTACTCCGTCGCACCGTTGTTTTTACCATGGATTCCGTATCAGGTGTCGTTTCTCCATTTGTTTGCTATTTTGGGTAAGCTTACTTTCATCCTTACACTACCAGTTTGCAATTTTGCTATTTTTGGATTGATTTTGATTTTAATTTTCTTATTGACTAGAAATTGCAAGTTCTTTCGCCATGTTGAAAGGTACACATTCTAAAACGCCACTCAGAGATCCCCTGAACAAAGACCCTAATTTTGGTTTGCTCTCCGACACCAGTGAGCGAGTCACTGAGACATACCAGATGGATTGGTAAAAAATATACACCATTTTTTATAATGACAACCTTTCTCATATTGAGAACGATAGACCAGTGTACGAGAGAATTAGGGCTTCCCAAATTCATGATATTGCTGTAGGCCCTGCTATCCCGCCTTACATGGATGTTGTGAAATGGATAATTGAGAATACTAGTGTTAAAGACCGTTGTTTTAACGATAACACGTGGTGCCAATTGACACATTTTCGCCCGGAGGCTTTTGTCCGAGCTTTTTCTCTGAAACCTCATGTGCTGACCCTCTCCCCCGATTATATACAGTTGTCCAAAGACCATTTTAACTTTAACAAGATGATTAGGTCATGGATGCTTAAGCCGAACGCCTTTGTGCCTAAGGCTGATAACCTTTATCCCATCATCTGGTTTAACGAACCCTACTCTTTACTAGCAGCCATGCTCTGTAGGCTTTTTGGTCTACCAAATTGTTTTCTTTTCAAAGCAGAATGGGAAGCTATAGCACATCATGTGCTAGTCACAAGTGAGTCTTTCCCATGGGCCTCTATCCTGTCGGCTGAATTAAAGGATCCCATTCATGAGTATCAAAAGGCTCCAGCTCATAAGAAACCATTCTTTTTCGTATCTGCATATGTCTTTGATGTTTTTTGCTCAGAGTTCCAGTACCCTAACTTGGGTTGGAATTGGACCCCTTCATACCCTCCTGTGCACATTTATCATTCGGCACTGTGGGAAGAGAATTTTGCACCCTTGTTATATGACATTTGTGACCACTTCATGGGTACCATCTATTTCAAGATCTTTAGGCAACAACCACCTGCATTCTCATAAGATGCTAAGACTTTCATCAACACCATGGGTGATTGGTATGTAGGTGAGTATTTTTCATACATCGGGATTTGGGGAAGTGACACAGTGCAACTGCTTCCCAGGATTGTCCCGGATAGGATGGTAATACAGGAGGTTTCTTTTCAAACTGTCATTGATGGCATGTATAAGAAACTCACAGGTCCCAGGAAGAAAGGTTGGCCTAATTTTTCTCTCAATCTTGGTCAGCTGGTTATCCCAACTTCAACTTGGGCTGCAGTTCTTGGTGACCAGATAGTTTCCTTGAGATTAGGTACTTCCCCAAAAAGGAAACATGACCCCAAGAAGTTCCTAGATGCAAACCTCAAGCAAATACACATGAAAATAGATTATGCACATGAGTCAGTTCCAGACGACTTCATATACCAAGGGGTGGACACATTCTCATAGGTTCTAGCTAGGGAAAAAGACTTACAAGAACAACAGGACATTTTAAAGTACCAGAATGAACTTAAGGTTGGAGTTATGGGTTACAGGGACATCCAGCTAAATATTGTTGAACAAGTGAGAAGAGACTTAGAAGAGAAAGAGGCTTAGAAGTCCAATACTCCTCTCATGATTACATTCCCTGATGGAAACAAAGGTAAAGCTCCTCTAGGGGAACCCTCTCAAGAGAAAGCTGGTGAAGAAGCTAAAATGATGCTACAGTCAGCTCGTGAATCCCAGCAGCAGATGGTACAATTGATATCAATGTTAAAGACTCAATTGCTATAACCTCCAAAGCTTGCAGTCAACAATCAGCTACCAATTGCATCAAATGTTCAAATCACTACTGAAGAAACTCAAGAAGATTATGATCTGGTCATAACTAAGGCTAGCCTTGCTAAAAGGCAGAAAGTCCTGCCTTCTTCATCACAGATTCCTACAGTTGACATAATAGACTGTGATGAAGAAATGGTCCCACCTCCTCCGGTACCAGTAACAGAAGAAGTCACTGAAGATCCTAATATTGTCATTGCATTGTTGGATAGTATTGATATGGATCAGTCCTTCCCTGAGCAATCAGTGTTAGAATTTAATGTTGTTCCTAGCATTGCATCATCAACATTTACGCTGCCATCTGTCCAACCATCCTCTACTGTGCCTTTAGGGGGAACACTTCCATTTTCCTTATCACACTTGTTCAACACCCTCAATGACACTACTATTCCATTTCCCGAACACTCAGTACCTTTATCAATTCCATTGTCTATTGTTGCAGAAGCCCAGCCTTCGGCTGTTCCTTTGCAGTCACCCATAGTCAATTTATCAACAACCACTACTGATGTATCTTCTAAGATTTCCTCACCATCTTCACCCACCAAATTTCATATTCAACTTCCACTCCCAGAAGCTAATGATGACACTCAGATTCCATTATCTGAAGCCTTTGTTTCAATTCCTTCCCCAGATAGAGTTTTGTCAATTCCTCAAGCAATCACTACATCTTCAGTTACTACTCAAGTCACCATACCTATTCCTACCCCTGTTATTATCCAAACACCTTTACTGATATCAACAGTTAGTGTCACTTCTAATTCCACATAGTCAATGGTTGAATACACAGATGAAGATGTATTTCCCCTTGGGAATTACTTCTATAGAAAGGATGATAAGACAGTGATGAGAAGGACTAGGAAAAGAGGTCAAGGTCAAGGTGGTTTGGAAGCACCTGAACCAGATCAAGTAATATGGGATCCCAGGACCAATAATCCAACAATTGAGGCAATTGAAACAACAGCAGCCTTAGGAGCCTTTGCCACTGCTAATTGGGATTCGGTCCAGGTTTTGGATAAGGAAGTTGACCTCATGGATGAAGAGATCAAAAACCTGAAAGAGGAATTGGATGAAGCTAAAAAACAACATTCTACTGATGTGGTTGATCTCAGGAAAACTTGGGCAAGTAATTTGCTAGACCTAGAGCAAAAGAATGCCATTCTTCTCACTGAACTCAGTCTCTCACAATCTCAACATTCCATTGACGTTGAAAAAATAGCTTCCTTGGAAAAGCAAGTTGAGGATGCAACTGCAAGTGCAGCCTCCTCAAGTTTTCTCAAGTTTACACCCTGTGATTTTAAGAATCTGGCCCTCAAGGTGAATCAGGATCATCATAAGCTTTTGGAGAAAGTATACATTGCTTTGGATGAAATCAGGGAAAATTTCATTAATTTTTCCAAGATGTCCTCCACCCTTGAAGAACAAAAGGAGAAGAGACTCCGAGCTTTTAAGGCTCGGGAGGAAATCAGTGAATGGCAGGGATATGTTAAGAATGCACCAAAAGATATCCCAATCCTTAGCAGTTTCCAGTTTAAAAAGGTCAAAGCCTCTCTAAATACTTGGCTTGATTATATTGAAACAGCTTAAGAGACTATCAATAAATCAAAAGATATCTGCACCAGGCGATGGTATGCAGTTGACAACATTATGCATGTTCTAGGCTTACCATTGATGACCCCTATCCTAGAAGCTTTGCTGCCAAAATGCAGAATTGAAGAGCTCGAGAGCAGGCATGAGGAGTTCGCACAGAGGATTTGGGATCTTGAACAACTCAGCATTCACGATGTGGATGATTTGGTTAGAGAACCGGTCATCATGGAAGGCAAGATTCATATGTATCTTCGCACATGGCACAAGTTGGCGAAGCATGACATGGAGAATAATGTGTGCAATGTTCAACTAGCTTTTGAATCTGTCAGTTTCTCAAATATAGATGAGTTGTTAGACATATACAAGAAATTGCAGGATTTCCTGGATCTATAGTTTTAATCCGATTTTGTAATCTCTGTTTTCTAGGGATCTCCATTTTTGGACTCGGTTGTAATTATTTAAAGAAGGATACCTCTCGTAGTTAGGGGTTGGTAATTTTGGAGTTGTAAGTCAGTAGAAGACTGGACTGGAGATACTCTGTTAAGCAGAGCTTTTTTTGTAATTTCTGTACAAGACCTCTTCATACAGTAAAGTTATATTTTTATCTATCTTCTCTTATTCCTCAAATTTCTTTGAGAATCTCTTTTTTATGCTTAAAATTGTCATCTGTTATGTATCTGATCTTTTGCTAAACATTTGTTAATGCACAAATCCGT
The DNA here is from genome assembly GCA_027924585.1 of Larix kaempferi. Classification (NCBI taxonomy): domain Eukaryota; kingdom Viridiplantae; phylum Streptophyta; class Pinopsida; order Pinales; family Pinaceae; genus Larix; species Larix kaempferi. The sequence continues at coordinate 8,795 of BSBM01000790.1, read as the reverse complement.
TGTATCGATTTCTCTATATGACTGGTTTATGTTTCAAAGTGCTTTATTGAGTTTTTTCAATGAAAGTACTTTCATGTTTTATTTCTGCAAATGATTCGGTGCATATAAACTTATATAATCATTGTTAATTTTTAAATTAGCAGAGTGATTACAGACTGGATCTTGAATGAACCTGAATACTTGAAAGATTGTCATTTGATTTTCATTAACTGATAATAATTTAAGTTAACAAGTAATACAACTAAAGACATTTTTGTTTCAGCTTTTCAATTACTTGTTTAATCATATCTCAAGACCAATCTGCTCATAAACAAGCTTTCATTTTAGAATAGGACTGACTTAGACTATTTTCCCTTTTCTAAAATAGGTTAGGTTAGCTTTGTATTACCATATCCACACCTTGGTTTTACTTGACTAGAAAACTAATCTTATAGGTCAACTCATCTACTCTCAAAGTGCCAACGGAGGCCTAATATCCGTGGAGGATCACCACACCAAACAGGTTGGGGATAGAACTGCCCTTGCACAGGGTCTTTTGAAACCTTTCAACTTGGGTTTTCTTCCTCTGTTGAGTGTCTTGGAACATTCCAGCACCTTTGCATATAACCTTCACAACCGAGCCATCAACACACCCCGGGTCCATTCATGGACACTTTGAGGATTTGCTCCGGGGTCACGGAACCCAAACCAACGAGCAGACCTGGGCTCCTTCATCTCCCACATGTGCGTATGGCCATTGTGGACATGTCCACGATGGCCATGCACGCTCGAGATCCTTCAGATGATAAATGACCCCCTTGAGCAAATTTGGAATGGCCTTCACTGAGCAAAACCCTAGCTCTGCAGATGGCATAATAGCATTGTTTATGGGGGTTGGAGGCATGCTGTGGGGGGTCCACTGGCTGAAACCCAGCATCCTGGATCCATCGGAATCAACGGATTCTTGATCGGATCCACGGTTTGGGTGCTGTGGGAATTTTGGTCCGGCACCCTGGGGCCATTCATCGACACTTTAAGGATTTGCTATCGGTTCACAGAACCCAAACCGACGAGCGGAACTAGGTTCCGTCATCTTCCACATGTGGCTATGGCCATTTTGGAGATGTCCATAGTGGCCACGCACGCCCGAGAGCCTTCGGATGAGAAATGACCCCCTTGAGCAAATTTGGAATGGCCTTCACTGAGCAAAACCCTACCTTCGCAGATGGCACAATAACATTGTTTCCGGGGGGTTGGGGGCACGTTGTGGGGATTCCACTAGCTGGAACCTGACATCCTGGATCTGTCGGAATTGAAGGATTCACGATCGGAGCCATGGTTTGGGTGTTGCAGGAATTTTGGTTTGGTACCCCAGGGCCATTCAAGGACACTTTGAGGATTTTATCCAAGGTCATGGAACCCAAACCGACGAGCGTACCTAGGTTACATTATCTCCCACATGTGCATATGGCCATTATGGACATGTCCACGATGGCCACGCACTCCCGGGAGCCTTCGGATGAGAAACGACCCCCTTGAGCAAATTTAGAATGGCCTTCATTGAGCAAAACCCTAGCTTCAAAGATGGCACAATAGAACCGTTTCCGGGGGTTGGAGGCACGCCTTGGGGGGGGGCCCTAGCTCAAACCCGGCATTGTGGATCCATCAGAATCAATGGATTCACGATTGGAGCCACGGATTTGGGTGTTGTAGGCATTTTGGTCTGGCACCCCGTGGCCATTCACAGACACTTTGAGGATTTGATCCGGGGTCACAGAACCCAAACCGGTGAGCGGACCTGGGTTTCCTCATATCCCACATTTGCGTATGGCCATTTTGGACGTGTCCATGGTGGCCACGCATGCCTGGGAGCCTTTGGATCGTAAATGACCCCCTTGAGAAAATTTGGAATGGTCTTCACTGAGCAAAACCCTAGCTCCAGAGATGGCACAATAGCACTGTTTTCGGGGGTTGGAGGCACACTTTGGGGGGAACCCTAGCTAAAACCCGACGTCCCGGATCCATTGGAATTGATGAATTCATGATCAGAGCCACGGTTTGGGTTTTGCGGGGAATTTTGGTCTGGTACCCCGAGGTCATTCAGGGACACTTTTAGGATTTGCTCCGAGGTCACAGAACCCAAACCAGTGAGCGTACCTGGGTTCCGTCATCTCCCACACGTGCGTATGGCCATTGTGGACACATCCACAGTGGCCACGCAGACTCAGGAGCCTTCAGATGAGAAATGACCCCCTTGAGAAAATTTGGAATGGCCTTCACTGAGCAAAACCCTAGCTTCGGAGATGGCACAATAGCATTGTTTCCGGGGTTTGGATGCAATGCTCTAGAGGGGGGGGAACTAGATGAAACTTGGCATCCCAGATCCATTGGAATCAATGCATTTGTGATCAGAGCCACGGTTTGGGTGCTGCGGGAATTTTGGTCTGGCACCCCGGGGGCCATTCAGGGACACTTTGAGGATTTTCTCCGGGTCACGAAACCAAACTGGCGAGCAGACCTGGGTTCCGTCATATCCCACACGTGCGTAAAGGAGCTTTCAAACTACTATATAGGAAATTTTTTAGGGATGTTTGGCTCCCAATTTTTGATACATATGAAAAATATCTAGGTAAATGTTGCTAATGATATTAAATGAGGGTTGTGCTTGCTCAAATCTCTAGGGGCACACCTCACACAAGAGGTCATACACTTATAACCACATCGTGATGCTCCCTAAGCTATTGAGACAATATTGAGAATATGTGAGCCATTATATAGTAACACCTTTGACCTCCTAATGTTATGTAAACACATAAGAAAGTGTTTTACCATAATTCAATTAGAGAGGATATGCCATAACACTGGTACCAACTGGATGTCCCCATTTTTATATGGCATATGGAAAGGTAGGCTAAGTAGATTAAAGGTATACTAGGGGTATCTTTAGGACCAAGAATGATGTGTCAAATCACAACACATCTAGGATCGAGGGATATTTAGCCTCCATATGAGCATATTCAAATATGATTAGGAGGTTATGAACACCAAGTGTTGGTGTTGAAGGCCTAGATATGACTATGAATATTTATCTTATTGGTGAGGATATGGACACTATTCGGAGGTTTTGAACAAGAGCAAGAAAGGAGCTTTCAAAAAAACAAATAGGACATGTCTTAGGGTTCTTTGGCTTCCAAGAGTTGATACATACTTTATTAGGATATTTTCTGAACCAGTTATGGATATGAGGGCCTTGTACATGGTTGGGAGGAGGACTGCAAACCGTAATAAAAGTAAAGCTTCTAAGGGAAGGGAAACTTGAGGTTTCAAACTTAAAGGTGTATTAATTACATAGGTTCACAATAATGAAAGAGGCCTCAAATGAGAAGGATATGTTTAGCCTCCAATCAATGATATGGGTGCAACTAGGAGTATTTTAGCACTCAGTATGGGTTTTATGGCACTAAACATGGTCAAACGATGAAACCTTGACCTTGGGACCAATGATAAATTTGATGGGTCATTTGTAATGCTTCAGGGCATCATTCATGAACCTTGGTCCCTAGAAGGTTCCTTTAGAGCCTAATGCATAATCCAAAATTCAAAATAGTTGAAAGTGATATTTAGATGTGTAATTGTGTTTGAAAAAATGATGTTGTGTGTTATTTTATACTAATATTTGTATGGTTTTCTTTGTGCAAGTGTGTATGTAAATCTTTGCCTATGTGAATTTTTCCTAAATGGATGGAAACTTGAATTGCAGTGGTTGATGTAAAACATCAATGTATTGTAATAGTAACTTAATCATAACTCAAACATCAAATAAACTATATAAGATAACAATATCAAATAAACTATCTAACATGAATAACATTAATCATGCATGAATAAGCAATCACATGGCTATACTATGTACCTCAATCAATTAGGCCTTCTGGATCCTCTTGGATTTTTATTGTCTCGAACAACCTCTCATGCTCTGCATGAGGTAGTAAGTAGCGAACCTTGTTTGATGTCTCCGTTGAAATTGTTTGTAGTTGGATGTTTGCACCAACGATCAAGTGCGTAAAGTGGTACACCCATGAACCTGGTCTATAATCTGTGTATGTGTAACCATTGCTCTTTGGTCCCTTTCCATCTATTGTAAGATATTCCCCCTGAAAAACCATCGAGCCAGCCAGAAAAGTAATGCCTTCACTATCGGTTAATGATGCGAGGAGGGTTTGATTCTCATGGATGCATCGTGCCAACCAATAATTCATCCCAATTGCACTGTCCGTCGAGGCGACACTCGCATAGATGTGTCCTGCAAAAATTCATTTTACGGTCATATTCCAACAAGTAGTGGTTTGATAACTTGGATAATTACAAAAACAAGGAGGGAACCAGGATATGCATGCAGAAAATGTTTACCTGGCTATACAAGATTAGATATATGATCATATTCATTCGAAATAGAGGACTGGCCTTCCTCTAACTAGATTGTTTCAACAACTGCACGTGGGTCCAATGCAAGTGATACATGATCCCATTCATCAACCCAATCCATTGATTCACACTCATTCCACTCACAACTGCTGCAAGGCCCACAAAAGCAAGCAAGTTTTCTGCATCCATATTTCAAATAAGGGGTTGTTTGAGCTTTGAACCGAATGAAATCCATGAGTTCCTTGCATAGTACTACAACTATAAGAATGTGATCGATCTATATCAACCACATGCCAGAAATTTCTGACAACATGTCCTCTACTTGTTGGTCTATGCTGCTCCATGGTTTGATCTGACATTTTTGTAGAGAACCATTGAACTATGGATTATGCATCCCGAATATGAGGGTTTGTCATGCACCTCATCTCCTCCCTTCGTAGGGCCGTTTTGGGACATGCTCCAGCCCCATCATGCTTTCCCTTTCCATGCTTGGTCTCAAAATAGTTCCATATATGCAACACATCATAAGTCTTGTGAAAAATACTCAACCACTGTAGTACACGTGCATTTTTGAACTGGCATGCACAACCATCTGACCATATCCAATGCTGATCCATCTGTATACCTCTCTCCTTCAGCTGATCATAGAAAATTCTGAAGCAATGCTGCACATAATGCAAGTCGTGGCACCTATCATCACTGATGTAGAAGCTGGTCTCTTTCAATATTATCCTCATGTCATTGCTGCTCTCTGGTGTATGCCTATACATGATATGGACCATTATGCTGACTTGGTATGAATGGTAGTATTGACTTTGAATCTCGTTCTGTGACTGCAGGGTGTAGTTTTCAGCAAAGTCCACAACGGACAATATTGTGCCCATTGGGAAAGGTGTCCCTGCACTGTCTGTATTGTTCATCCCGCCATTGTGCTACATGGACATGTTGTACGTACTGCTCAATCTTTTGGCAGAATTCCTTCATGAAATTGCAAATTTGTACCTGGTTCCACAAAACCAAGGGCATTAATACAATGTGACATTTTCAATCTAAATATATATGTACAAATTCAACATGTACATTATGAAAGTATGCAAACTTTAGATTACCTGTGACTTCACCAATGCAATTTTTTTGCTTTCCTCCGCACTATCTACTTGATATGTTATGTACTTGAAGTTCTGCATTTCTACTGACATCTCTCCAAAATCCGTGCTCCTCGGTTTCATGGATGCATTGGCTCAATAATGCAAATCCACTGCAACTAGAACATGTCCCATATAAACATGATATTTTATAATATTTTTGTCCTGCAGGTCTTGGACACATTATTCTATGTATAAATTCTCTAGATGCATTCGGTGGTTGTAATGATGGGAAGTCCTGCACAATGTTAGTATGAAAATCATAAAATATATATTCTATATGTATCATAATAGTACTCAAATTCTACATGGTATCTACAACAACATGTGTTGCGATCAATGCAAATTCTAACATAGCAGGGTTTGCATTTTTCAAAGGACCTTTGGCCCAAGTTAAATTGTGTGTGCTCATTCTTGAACCTCTCATAGAGTTCTGTTTGTGTCATGTCAAGGAAGTGCTTGACATGGGGTTCACACCCGTTAACACCTTTTCTCAACTTTAACAAAAGTCTTTGATTCGATGATGGTCTAGTGTTATCATGCCAAAACTTTTGTACTAGTTCTTTAACAACATCAATAAGCTTCATGTCTGAACGAGGTAACCTACCAACAAAGGCCCAACAATCTTTTTGGCATGGGATATCAAGTTTTTCTCTAATAGCAGAATACTTTTTAAGATTCTTTTTATCTACTTTAAATATTTTACATGTGTGTGATAGCAAGCGATGTTGCCTTGTGGATTTGTCTACAATCGATTCCGACAGTACACGACGAGCCGCATTAAAATATTTTGTACGAGAAGTTTTTCCAATCAAATTAAATGCAGATTGTAGATTTCTAACAACATGATTATTGGCCTCTGAACTTCTAACTACCTTTATTCCCAAAATTCTCCTAACATGAGCTAGACAATGTGATTTTAACAAAGCCAAAAAAAATTGACATTTTGTTGCGTTGGTTTTGGATTCAAAAAATTCTTTGATTATCCCGCTACAATGGAAATCAATCGTGCGTTTGGGAAACTTACCTTCAAGTCCTGAAAATGAACTTTCATCCACATGAATACGTCTAGGAGTTCTTCGTTGTCCGTTTGATAGTCAAGGAAAGGGATTCGAAAAGGAAGTATGAGTCTCGCCATTGGTTTGTTGTGGCCCTTGGTTCACAATTTGGTCCTGCAAGGGAGTGTGTTTGACATGTGTGTGCTCTTCTTGGGGAGGTTTCCAATTAACAAACTGTTCAACATCCATCCCTTCATACTCGACATCAAGCAAGATTTGATTGACTTCAACCACTTCGTCGTTTCTTGTTGATGGATCTAAGGCACTAACATCTTGATGTCTATGATTTTCCATGCACAACCTGGACTTTTTTTTTATCTCATGGGAATTTTAAGGGGGTGTCTCCTTCCTTCTATACTTTCTTTTATTATTACGTCTGTTTCCCATATTCAATACGTTTTTTAACAAAACAAAAATATCACCCTTGCAAGAATGAACAACAAATAAGATATTAAAACTCGATATAGCAATTGATTATGTACAACAACATCTAGTGAGAATGTTTTCATATAATCTTAAAATCTATTGAGGATTCCCTAGATATAACAACAACGTCACCTCTAGGAAATTAATTGGATGGTATTGGATGGTGGTATAGGATGTTAGTAGGAGCACATTTCCTACAAGAGGAGAAGCTCCTACTCACTTCATTTTTATGTTTTGGATGAGGGAAAATACCCCAAAATATTAAGAGATTGATTCTTTATGTGTTTGTGTGAGTTGTTGTACTGAAATCATGAGGAATTCAACAAATGTTTGTGTACTAGATGGAGTTATGTGATTATGAAGGGTTATTGGTTGTGATGCAAGCAAATGTTTTTTATTATCTTCATGAAAGGTTCAAAGCATTGCTTGGTGCATGTTGTAGTTTTTTTGTGGTAAGATGTCTTTATTGTCTATGTTGAATATTAATAAGACTAAAATACATCTATCATACAATTCATGAAGAAAAACTGAACTAGATACAATTCAAACAAAGTGAATGAAGACTAAAATACATTTAACAAGAGGAAGAGATCACCATACCTCAAGGATTATGATTTCTCTTTGCTTCAAATGTAAAATGATATTTTGATGTATCCACTATATGTAAGAAGAGTTCAAGAGTGTCCAAGCAACATGAGAATTCAATCCAAGGAGTCAAATAGAGTCCAACTGTTGTTTATTCAATCAAAAGAGTCAAATAGAGCCCAACTGGTGTGTATTCAATCCAAAGAGCCAACTAGAGCCCCAACTCTTGTGTATTCTATCCAAATTGTCAAAGAAACACCAAATGGTGTCTGAATTCAATCCAAGATGCAAATGGTTGTTGGACTGCGCGTGAAAACAATGAAAAACAGGCGTGGAACGAGAGAAAAAAATGTGGGAGAAGAGCGCGGGCTATTTTCTGAATTTCATGCTCAATAGGGACGTGCACACACTAGGACCACGTGCGCGATCGATGCGCGTGTGTGTTGCTAGCACGTGTGCGCCCCTGTTGAACATTGCATAGTTCGGTGGGTAACGTTTACATCATTTATTTCCCAATAAATCGATATGTGTCAGTTTATTCCTGGGGCCCCTCCCCCATAAAGGCCTTTAGGCCCTCTTCTAAACGTTAATCCCTAAGTGCATAAGTGCACAAGATGATGATGAGGAAGAGGGTGATGACGATGAAAATGATCATGATGCAGATGAAGATGATGGTGATGAAGATGATAATGATGTTGATGATGATGATGGTGATGAAGATGATGATGATGATGATGATGAATATGATGATGATGGATATGTTGATGAGGAAGGGGGAGATGACAATGATGATGAAGAGGAGGACGATGATGATGATGAGGATGATGATGATGATGAAGAAGATGATGATGATGAAGACGACAATGGTGATGGTGATGATGATCATCATCATGATTATGATGATGATGATGATGATGATGACAAATATGATGATGATGGTCATCATCATCATCATCTTCATCATCATAAGGAGCTTCTCTAATTTTGGATATAAGGAGGATATAAGAGGATGATGATGATGATGGGGATGATGATGAAGATGATTTTTCAAAGTTGATGATGATGATGATTAATATGGGGATGATGATGATCATGATGCAGATGAAGATGATGGTGATGATGATGATGATGACGATGATGAAGATAAAGATGATGTAGATGATGATGATGATGACGA